>JAQGAZ010000906.1:0-41470 GCA_034692225.1 Polydesmus complanatus
TTGTATTAATTTTTAAGTTTCCTATTTTAATTGGGGTACATTTGTTTTCAGCATAATTTAACGCGTGTATGTAAAAAGAAATCTCTGTAGAATTATGACAACAACAAAAAAATAATAAATACACCAACAATATACGGTAACACGTTTTGATATGGATCGCTAAATTTAAAATTTTTTTTTTTAAATGTAGCATAAATGTTCGATAAATCTAGTTTTTTTTGCACCGCTTTGTTTATCTTACTGTAGTTCGCTCGAACAGCATTTTGGAAAAAGTGTTTACGCGTTCGAAGACGTAAACATCATCAACAATGTCATAATTTACACTCATTTGTCAAGAGAGAGATTTTTTGGTTTCGGATAACTCAACATTTTTCATTTATTTAGCTACGTAATATTGGAGTACCACCTTGAGTGGGAGGTCGTATAATCATTTTCTTTTATTTATATAAACATAATAATTTATTCGCATGCTGATTTTTCAACACGAGAGAAGAGCCCGCATTTGTTGCGTGAATATTTGAAACAGCCTTGACATGATATGAAGAACGGATATTTTAAATTTTCAAGGAGAAAATATACGTTATAACTTATATGCGCTGTGTTATTTCGCATAATACAGAATTTTTGCTTTTGAAAAGGCAGCTACGGTAGTGTTGTTAGAGATTGGAAATGTACAGTAAATCGTCAATCATCGTGGTTTCTAGGTCACTCATTTATATCTCTTTTTTTTTTCTCTTTCCTTTTAGATATTTGGTAACGTTGTTGTTTTGGTTGGTAACATAAATCTCTTACCGTGTTTCAAATAATGATTAACCTCAAACTTTTGTTGATATACCTTAAATGACAAATGTTTGACATTTATTTGTATTTTTTTTTTTTTGTTTGTCATTCTTTCGGGCGGTTGGATGTGGATCTAATTTAAAGGCGTGAAAATAGCAATTAATTTTCAACACCTAAATAAATTTTCGACGGAGGAGAAAGGCTGCGCTGGGATATTGAGTTTTATTAAGAGCAAAGTAAATTGGCTCGATCGATGTGCTCGTTTTTTCGTTTGTTTGCTTTTTTTTTCTTGATTGATCTTTTCCGGATTTTTTTTTTTTTAAATCTGACATTAAAGGAGTGGATGTTAAATGTTGAGCCGCGAGTGGTAAGACTTAAGTATGTCTAGGTTATCATCAACTGCTCTCTCCCCCTAATTTTAATTCGTGAAAGTTATGTATAAAATCATATGTTCGACCTTGTTTATATATATTTTCTTTTATTTACTCTAGAACCAGTTCTCCATTCGAAATGATGACTTCAACGCTCGTAGAGACTGTTTCTATCAACTACGAAGATTTTAACGAGAGTTTTCTCACGTGCGGCACATGTTTATGTAAGAATTTCCAAATCTTACTAGTGGTATTCAAGTCATTTCCGGGCTTTTGGCTTCATTGAGCATGAAAAGATGTTCGAAAGCATACAGTTTGTTATGGCAGCTAGTGGTAGTGTCTTCTATTACCTGCCAAATAGTTTCAAGGTTCTAGGACACCTGAAAAACGTTTTAGACCAACTGGCGTGCAACCTTGTAGGTACAAACATGGGCCATTGTCAAAGCTGAAGCCTTCATTTAGCAGTTGTTTTTATTGGTTCAAACTTTTGGGAATAGCTTGGAACTATTTGGGAAATGTGACAAATTTGCTACTAGCTGATTTTCTTGAGATCTTCTAAGATGTTGTCTAATGTTTGCCATAGCATATCATTTTGTACGTCATTTGGAGGAAATAGAAGACACTTGTTACTTGCTATCATGACGCAGTAGATACTTTCGGGCATCTTTTAATGCTCAATAAGTCTAAAACTTCGACATTGACTTGCTTGTTTCTCATAAATGTGTTTTGAAGTTGTATGATAATGTATTTATTTTATAGGCGGATACGACGGTTCGGAACACACGCCGAAGCTTTTAGCATGCTCTCACACAGTCTGTCGTCAATGTTTAGAACGGATAGCCAGCAACCAAACTAGGGAGACTGGTACATTCCGATGTCCGATCTGCCGAGAAACAATTACAGTTCCGAGAGGCGGAGTCAGCGCTCTACCTCCGAGTTTTTTAGTTAATCAATTACTGGATTTGATGGCTCGTCAACGTCGAGAGGTAATACCAAAATGTTCCAATCATCATAATCAGGAATTGTTATTTTGTGAGACGTGCGATTGCGTATTTTGCACCGTGTGCACCGGGGAACAACACGGAGGTTGCGGCGACGGAACCAGCTGCGAACATACCGTCATTCCTTTTTCGATCGCCATTAAAAGGATGTCGGAAATTTTATTGTATAAAGCGCATCAATGTATAGGCAAATTAAATCAAGCTTGCGAAAACGTCACGCTAGAAATTAACAAGCTGGATAATAATGCGGAACACACTTTCGAAATGATAAGCCAGTCATTTCAAGAGTTGATAAATACCTGTGATAAGAGAAGACAAGAATTGTTGGGACAAGCCAAAAAAACTAGAGACGAGAAGAAGAAAGTACTTCAAGAACAATTAACTTTAATTAACACAGAAAAGAGCAAGGTTTTTTTATTTTATTTTATTTAATTCTTTGTAATGTTGTTTGATTCAACTATCAATTTTTAGGTGGAAGCTGAATGTGACGGTTTACAATATCAAGTCGAAGTAAGAAACATAACGAAGAAAATTAGCGATCTCAATGACAAGTTAGAGCAGGTGGCGACGTTGTTGGAGCCTCGCGAAAACTGTTATATCAAATATGAATACAAACATAACGAAGCAACCGATCAAGTTCAGTCAGCCGTCGATAGTTTTGGCCGAATACATATAAGTAAAACTTTTCCAGCTTTATGTTCAGCCGCCCTAACTAGCACCGCCATAGCTCATCTGAAGACGACAATAATTGTAACCACCGTCGATTATCACGGAGATTTACGAACCAGCGGCGGAGATCCAGTTGCGGCTAATGTTACGTTAGCCCGAGATCCATCGGTTCAGTTACGCGGCGTCGTAAAGGATTGTAACAATGGTACTTATCAAATAACATTCGTTCCTAAACAAACGGGAAAACATCAGGTCTCCATAACGATATTCGATCGATCTATTAAAAACGTTCCCTTAATCGTAGATGTTGTGGAAAGTAACTCTCCTGTCTCGCAATTTGGAAGCAAAGGCGCGGGACAAGAACAACTCAATCAACCTGTTGGTATCGCCGTAGATAGTAAACGTCAAGAAGTTTACGTGGCCGACACCGGCAACAGTCGCATCAAAGTGCTTAATTACGATCTTCAATTTTTACGTCATTTAGAAACGGCGGGGGTCGAGGAAAGAGGCGGGATCGGCGTCGCGGTTTCCACCTTAGGAGAAAATATAGTCGTCGTAAATTGGAGAAGTAAACGCATTACGGAAATTACCTCCGGCGATGGTCACCTAGTCAATCATTTCAGCCACAAAGAACTCGTTGAACCTATCGCAGTGGCCGTAGATTCCGTGGGAGATATTTTAGTGGCAGATAACGGCGTGGGGGCTGTTTTGATATTTGAATCGTCAGGCAAGTTGGTTCGTAAAATCGGAAGGGGCAAGGGAAACGCTCCCGGCTGTTTTGATCTCATCAGCGGCGTGGCCGTGGGCCGAAATGACGAGATTATCGTGGCCGACTCTCGTATACAAGTATTTAATAAAAACGGAGAATATCTCAGGGGAATGAGCGGAGACGAAAAAACCAAAGGTAAATACGGCGGAGTTACTTACGACCCCGATAATGGACTGGTGCTGGCTACGAGAACCGAAAAAAATAACACTTTCACTCAGGTGTTTAATTACGACGGCGAGCCGGTGTTTTGTATCGATAGTTACGGCTCGAAATTAAAAAGACCGAGCGGTATAGCTATTAATAGAGAAGGTTACGCTTTCATTATCGATTTAGGTAACGATTGTATCAAGCAATTTCGATATCAGTAAAGAAAAATTTTTTTTAGGATCAGAAAGTGGCAATAATATTCGTGATTTTAAATGACGGTTAAATTTTTTTTTTCTTTAGTAACCCAATTATAAAAGTATAATTTATATTATTATTGTACGGTTGCAAAAAAAAAATTTATCGTTTTTCAACTTAAATTATTGCATAAGTCAATTTTGGATTTAATTATTAGCGTTGAGAATAATATAATATAAAATGATACAATTATTATAGTTAACTGTAAGTCACGAACAAATTCTTAAAATCGTTTAAAAAATTTACTTAGTTATAATATATTTAAAAAATTTGAATGTTTTTAGTCCAACTATAATTATAACTTTTTGAGTTATGTTATTACTTTTTTTTTTTAAAAATTGTGATATGTGGTGATAATTTTTTTTTTTTTGGAAAAAGACCTTATTTATTGGTCTTTTGTACTTTAACTGTTTTAAGTAAGTTTTAGTATATGGTTGCGTGCCAATTAATAGTTGATCGTTAATTGAACAGTTCTTTCGTTGTTGCTTTTTTTTGTGCGTTGTTTTTTGAACTTCATTTTTTTTTTCACCTTTTTTTTAAAAAGTTATTAAATATGAAATTATAAACAAATTTTTAATTCGGATGCAATTTTATCGTGGAAATTAAATTAGAATAATAATAAAACATAATATTATAAGTAAAAAAAATAAGGGTCGTCGACTTAAGGAGTTTATCGATTTTTATTGGTTATGACGGAAATTTTACAAAATTATTTTAATGACCCGATTTTTTTTTTTGTAGCGTACCGCTTTGTACAATAATAATCATTATTGTTTATTTTCTGACTATATATTGATTGATATTTTTTGTTGATTTGTTTTATCAATTATCTAGGTATTGCATTATATTTTGTAACAAGATTCGTAAAAAATTTTATTTTAGGAAAATATTACAATTTCTTTACGAAGCTTGGCGTCCGTTATCGATATTTCCCTATTGAATTTATTAATTAAGATAACTTCAAAATTGTAGTCAAAGCATATCATTTTAGGGCATTAACTCCCAGTGTAAATAAATTACCCTCCCGATAAGTTTTTTCTGGGGGGGTGGAAGGGGCGGAGCCTACACACTTTCTCTCCCTGAAAACCCCTCTCCTATTATGATATGCCACGATTTTTATTTACCAACTTCTGAGTGAAAGCTATAATAATTATAATAGTTAACAGTTGTTTTGCTTTTTTTTTTTTTTTTGGGAAAAATGGAAGGGGACTTCATGCTCTCGCTACGCATCTGCAAGCCTGTTTAGTATTCATAAACAAACAATTCCAATTCTTTTAGTTTTACAACCGAAATAATTTTTTTTTATAATTTAAATTTAGTCTAATATTAATTTTTCTCACTGACATTTTAATTTTATATATTTTATTTAACACAATTAATTTTTAATTTATTATTTTTTTTTTTACATCATTTTATTTATTTTTAAAAATCCGCAAAAAATTATTTTATTCGAAAAGTACCAAAATAATTATTATTTAAAATACGAGATTAATATTTTTCAGAAATAAATAGTATAAATAAAATAGCTGTATTTTATACTTTTTGTTATTTATTTTTGAAAGGAAAATAATTTTTTTTTAAAAATCAGTTGCGAGATTTTCTATCTGGCAACTCTGAAGTTGCGCGCGTGATCACGTGACTTGTTGTGGGTGACCGTTGATAGAACGCGAGTGTGAGCGAGAGTGTATTTCCGTGTGTTTGGCGCCTAAACATTTTTATCACGTTGATCTGGTAGAAGGGAATATACGAAAATTCAAGTTAGTAAAAATTTGCGAATAGTATTTCCTAGAGTTTGATCGACAGAAAAAGAATGGCCGATACGAAAACTGAAATGAAGAGAGACGGTACGATGCAGGTAACGGCAAAAGTAAGTAACTAAAGTTGTGATGTTGGTTGCATAGTTGCACCAGGAGAGGAGGAGGAGGGGGGACTTTCTCTCCTGTTAAACAATTTTGCGTAATTAGGCGCAAAGCGTAATTCGTGTGTAAAACACGAGCATCATTCCCCGAAATATCAGTATTTATTAAAGCCTCGAGTGGGTAATTGTAAGTAATTAAATGATCTTTGATTTGTGTAGTACGCAACGAGTTAAGCGTTCGATGTGCGAATTCGTTGTTGGGCTTCGAGTTAAAAAATGGCGGCGTAAATAAACTGACGAGTTAGGATTTGTCAGGAATACGATGACGCCATCTGTTGGCGAATTACCACGCGAGTAAACATTCTTAAGATCTTTGACATTGAAAAGTATAATAATGAAGAAGAAAAAAATTGTTTATTCATTTTAAAATCATTATTCATGGCATTAAATTTTATTTATTTATTTTTTTAAATATTTTTTTGGCTGTAAAAAAAAAAAATAATAATAACGGAAAATCTATTACAGAAAATTGATTTTGAAAACTAGGGATAAATAATTTCATCACTCTTAAAAAGTTTGATTATTTTATTTGTTAGTTAATTAATTAACATTTGAGGTATGAAATGTAAAAGCTTTTCTCAACACACAAAAGTGTATTTAAAAAGAAACTTTTTTTTTTTGAGGATTGTTGATGCTAATTTCTTTCCCTCCCAATTAGATAATTCTTATAATTACTTTCGATTTTTTGAAATTTTCTCTTTAATTAATTATTAATCAAGGAATAAATTGCAATAATTCCAGGAAGGAATAAGATTTTTGAGAGAATCTGGTGGAGAAACGGGTACGTTTCTGGCTAACGCTGTGCAAGAAGTGCATTCGGAGGCAAAAGACGGTGGTGATGATGATGACGCTGTGGGCGCTGGAGATGATGACTCCGTACACAGGCCTAAGATTCAAAGAGACAGTACAATGGCCATCACAGTCAAGGTGGTTCAATTGGCTACACTGTGTGTTTGAATTTTGCTCTCATATCACTTCATCTCTCTCACACACTCATCGTTCATAATTATTAATAACAAATTAATAAATGTATCGCAGTCATTTTTTTTTTGTTCACTCGTCAATGAGCTTGCATGGGTGTAGTTGGCATTCACTTCATTTTTAATAATAAGGTTTGAATTCAATCGATTGTCACCTCGCAATCAATATTACTGAGAAACAATTGATCTATTTCTGGAAAGAAAATAATTTATATATATATTATTATACGGTATATTAAAAATGAGCAACTCGTTCGATTGTTAAGTTTATTTATTATTTTTTTTTTTGTACGTAATAATTTTTAAATAAATTTAAAAAAAAAAAGTGTTAAAGGAATCATTTGTTTCTTTGCATTTAAAGCACTTGAAAGAAAAAGAATAACATTGCGATTTACACTTGGTGTTGGTCAGTAGTCAAAACCGGGCTTTGCTTATTACTAATATAGATTTAGAGTTAGAACTTAACGCTTAACATTAATTTAGTTAGGTATTTATTTATTGTTTTCATTTTTTTTTTTGTTAGTTTGCAAATTGTAAGTTACGATAAGTTGCTGGCATCATGCACAAATCATATTTTTGATATTATTGGCCGAAATTAATAAGTGTTTGATTTGTAGGAAGGAGAGCAGTTCGTGAAAGATCAAGATAAGAAAGCGAACAACGAAACGAATTCGTCAACTGCTGCTGAAGAATCGACGGAAAGCACGAACGACGTAAAGAAAGCTCCCGAGGCCAAGAAAGGCGGCAAAACTAAGTTGTCGAAGGCAACAACTATGATGCAGACTAAAAAAGTAGATGCTCGTTTTTACTGTGTAAAATTACAGTAAATCTTAAAATTTTTAATTGTTTTTTTTTTTTTTTCAAGGAAGGAGAAGCGTTTTTAGCTGCGGCGGAGGAAAAAGAAGCTGAGAAAAAAGGAAAGTCGAACGATGAGCCATCTGTAAAGAAATCAAAAGTTGAAAAGGTGCGAGCATAATCATTATTACAGTATTGCTTGTTAGAATTATCAGTTTTCATTTTCGTGATTTCACTTTTATTAGGTTGATAAATCGAAAGATAAATCTGGAACTAAAAGGTTGAATACCATCGAGCGAACTGCCGAAGAAGGTATATTATTTTGTGTTTTAGTCGCACGAGAGAAAAATTGAACTATAATAAAACGATTGCTTCATTAGTAATCAAGGTTAATTTACTGTAGTTCGAATTTTTCTTTTGGTGATTTACTTCGACTTTAAAAGATTTACGTTTTGGTTACGTGAATAAAATGATTAACTTTTGCGAGACGAGTAATTCTTCTCGTTAACGGAATCAAAACCTGTCTTGTCGGTTTATGAAAAAGAAATAATATTAATTATTTGTTTTCAGGAAAGGAGCTTCTAATTCGCATGGGAATGAATTCTAATGCCGTAGGAGAAAGAAGGGTAACCCGTGCTCAATCCAGAGGAGAGCCCGCTCCTGCTCCGATCTCACAAGCGGCTAAAAATAATGCTAAGAAAAACGACGCTAAGGTAACTTATATAAAATATTAGAATTGCAGTTCCAGGTATCTTATTGTCGAATATTAGGAATCGTCGAAGAAGCGCGGCAGACAGAAGAAGTTGGTGACACCTCCGGAGTCTGAAGAAGAAGAAGAGGAGGAGGAAGAAGAAGAAGAAAAGGAAGAGATGGAGGTCGAGAAGAATGATACCGCTAAGGAAAACAAGTCCAACGAGCAACAAGATAAAAAATCTAACGCTAAAAAAAAGCAGCCGGCAGTTCAGAAGAAAAAGAATAATGTGACGGGTTCGAAAAAGAAGGCAAACTCAGCTAATTGAGGTCGGATATGGCGACTTATTTCATAGTACCTGAGTGAAAGTTGAAGCACGCATGAAAGGTAATTCATATAGCGTTAAACTCGGAGGTGAAATATCCAGTTACATGTGTTTTTTTCTCTTGTTCATATTTTTCTTAACTTCGCTGATTTAAGTTTTCCGTTTTTAAACAAACTCTTAATGTATAATGTTTTAAATTTTACGTTTTGGTTACATCTAAAACGAGCAAAAATCAAACGTTTTTAATTTTAACGTAAAGATTTTAATTTCTAAATACATTTTTAGATTGGATGCATGTAGTTCCATTTTATACTGTACACTGTACTTAAAAAAAAAAGTTTGCAAATTTTACTTATTTTTTCTTATTATAATATTTGTATTTAAATTTGAGCATTTAGATTTTTTAACAAAAAAAAAAAATTAACGATGTTTGTGAGAAAATGGAAGTTTATATTTCAGCGAATATCAAATTTGTTCATTACATATTTTAACATCGGAAAACAACAAAAAATAATTCTTATTAAATATGATATTTTCATTGTTTTTAAAGTTGAAGTGTCATAATGCATTTAAGGATCAAAACCATGCATTACTTTTTAATTCATTTAGTTTGTATTTAATAGCGTTTTATTAAATACTGCTAGACCGTAATGGTTTAAAATGACTTTTTTTACTTCGTTCGTCGGTTTTATTTCGTTGGATTTGATTGCCAAAATGAAATATATTATTGTTAATAATTGGCTAAACTACAAATGTTTGTACAGTACATTTTAAAATTCATTGTATGATTATTTGTCATCAGCAGTTGTTACGCAGATTATAAATTTTGATTTCAAAGTGCTTATTTTAAACGTTTGCATATTATCACTACCCATTTTATGTTTAAATTTTTAGTACAGTATACGTCGTTTTAAGTTGATGTAAAATTTGAAATACTGTAATTATTATTAAGACTTTTTTTTAAGTTATTTTTTATTTAGGGTAATGTGGATAATTATAAATTTTAAGTTAAGCATCGCGAATCACAAGGAACTGAAGAGCATTTTATAATTATTATAAAAAAACACAAAAAAAAAATGTATTTCATTTGTAAATTGAAGCCATTAATGTTGATTCAACCCTCCCCACGTTCATCCCATGCTGTTAATTTTTATTTTATTTTGATCGAACATTATCAATAGAAAAAGATTTGTGACTGTCATCAACATGTCGAGTTTGATGTTTTAAAAATGTGGGATTAGCACAACGGCATAAATTATATTATAATTATTTTATAAAATGTGCAACTGTTTTAAGAGTATTCGCGTTTCATTTTCTTTTTATTATTATTTTTTTTTTTTTATTATTTTAAGTTTATGATGCTAAACCCGGTTTGATTTCAGTCTATTGATGATTATTTTTACCTGTTTTTTTATGTGATAATTATACCGTCACTTCGAATATTTCATATTTCACTTCCAGAAATTGTATAACTATATTGCCACTGAAAGAATGTTCTTGTTTGCGATACACATTGAAAATATTTTTTTGTATTTGTTATCGTTATTAAACGAGAACAATTTAAAAAATTTCTGTATCCCTTTTATTCTTTTCTTTCAATCATTTCGTTTAAGAATAATTTTAATCGAATATGGCATAGGCCAAATAGGGTGAGGAATGATTCAATTCCAACTAGAAACCGATTTGATTCTATTGTAATTTTTTTGTTTTTTTAGGAAATTATATTATTACTTATACATGTACTGTACTGTATTAGGACATAATAGTTTGACTGAAGAATTATTTTTTCACAAAGAAAATGATCAGGCAATTTTATCCCAAATTTATGGAAAAAGTGAGGAAAGAAGATCTTTCGATACTCGTTAAATTAGTATATTAATTTGAATTTTATTACGCCGTACTTTTTAACAGGAAAAAATTTGTTTTTTCATTTTTAGATATCTTTATTAAATTAAACCAAGGCATAAGTTATTATCGTGGAAAGTGCCAAGCATTTTTATGAAGCAATTTTGTTTGCATCAAACAAATTTCATTTCAAAACAATAATTACGCAACGTCATTAACGGTAATAAAAATTGCCTAGAAAACTTATGTGACGATGTTAATATGATAAATGCTAATATTTATTGTGCAACTACGATAATAATAAAATATGTATTTCGGTGCAATGAAACCTAAATAGAATAATATTATTTATTGAGATCCGCGTTTTTAGCGATTTCTACCCCATTGCATTGTGGGTAGTGAATAAACAGGTGTCTCGCGTGGAGGAGTTGGCATTTATTTTGAACGTGAGCTGAAAATACCAAGTAACAAACTTTACAAGGCAAATTTATCTTATATAATTTAATAATTTATGAGTTTTAAGTACTATCGTGCGATGAGTAAATAATAAAAAATGTTGGAAACGCTGATGAAATGAAAGGAGGAAAACGTTACATCCTGTTTACAAGGTTCGCAACTATTATTTTTGTCTCGTTCGGTGAATGAAATGGAAATCGCAAGCGAGGAGGAAACGAGATACAGACTATGTTGTTGACATTTCCAACGGAAATCGCGAGTAGTACGAATTACCGAGTTTTGAGGGGTTATTTTTTTTTCCGAATATGTAGTTTAACGGCGACGTAAATTTATAATAAATATTTGTGCGTAACAAAAGAGTAATAATGACTGATTAAGTGCTGGACGTTTTCGGCCGACCGTTCGAAAAGAAGATGCCCCCAGCCGCATTTAATTTTGATTTTTGGGCGAAAGAAGCCGATGACTCTGAAGAAGTTGTTATCGAATGTTTGATGCCGAATGGTATATTAATTAATTTAAATGTTAATAGAGAAATCACTCTACAGGAGGTTAAAGAGGTATGTGATTCTCAAATGCTTAATTTTGTGGTTTTCTTTTCAGTAACGATTATTTATTTTATTTTTACCAAAGGATTTGTGGGATGAAGCGATTAAATATCCGTTATATGGATTGCTGCGTGATAAGCAAAGCTACATCTTTATGTGCATCAATTGGCAAGCCGAGAAAGAAGAGCTTGTCGATGAAACGAGGAAATTGTGCGATATTAAGCCCTTTCTCTCGGTTTTAAAAGTGGTTGAAAAGAAAGGTGATAAAGCGGAAAATTTACTTAACGCTCAAATTGGATTGGTTATTGGAAAAGGTTTGCGGATTTAATTTTGTTATTTTTTGGGTTTTTAATAATATGAACTATTTTTAGGTTTGCACGAATTTGAAGTTTTGAAAAATCCTGAAGTTAACGAATTTCGATGGCGAATGAGAGCACTTTGCGAAGAAATAGCTAAAGAAAGGGAGAAAAAAGACTGGCTAGATAAAGTTTTATATAAATATCCTGTGCGATTGGCCGATTCACCTAAACTGCCGGAAATGTTGAAAAAAAAACTACGAGATGGTTTTCTAGTCATTGTTGTTCGCTTCGAAAAACTTGATGTAACGTATTATTTCACTAAAATGTTATTATCTTTTATAGCAAGGGTTTTACAATGTTAGAATTTGCTTTTTTTTTTTAGACTCAAAGCTTTACATTTAAAGTGCCAGATCACACTACACCGGCGCAATTGCTTCAACAAGTTTTAGCTAAAAAAGCGCACACAACGGGTACAGTAGAAGGAAAAGTTGAAGATCACTGTTTTAAAGTCTGTGGAATGGAAGAATTTTTATTTTTAGAAAAGCCTCTTTGCCAATATAAAGTAAATTAATATGTTATGGGCTAGCAAACTGGAATTTTATGGGTATTAACTAACAATACTCCGTGGTTATTATTATATTGCAGTATATCCAATCTATGATCTCGCAAGGTGCAAATCCGCAATTGATTACCATTTCCCTGAAAAATATAATGGGTAACATATTTTTTGTTATTACTGCATTTTTAAATTATGTTAATGTTATTGTATTTTAAATTGGTAGTTGAATTTGAAGATCCGTATCATGAGATTGACGGTTATTTTGTTCGTCCCAAGTCAACTTACGCTACGATGACGATAGGAAGTCGAAAAAGATCTACTAAGCACGTGCATTCGTGGACTATTGCGGAAACATTTTCTTTTACAGTAAATAGCGTGAGCAGGCTAAACTGTGAAAAAACTGAGGCAAGAATTCGCAAATTTTGTTCAGGTTATTGGGGAGGTAATTAAATTTATGATTTATTAGGTGGCTGTTCGTGCAGGATTATTTCACGGAGGTGAGGCGCTTTGTGAGGCGAAGGAAACTCCAGAAATGCTTACTTCTGATAACGAAACTACATGGGACCAAAAAATTTCATTTGACATTGAAGTATGTAATCTTCCTAGAATGACTCGGCTGTGCTTAGTCGTTTATGAAATAAGCAAGAATCCTAGAGGTACAAAATATAAAAAATCGAAAGGTTCCGGAAAGCAGGTTAGTTGGGAATTTAACAGTTTAATAAATGTAAACTTACGGGTATATTTATTGAATTTTTGGGATTGTATTTATAGGAGCAGTTTATAAATGGACTTGCGTGGGCAAACACAACAATGTACGATTTTAGAAATCAATTGAAAATGGGATCCATCACTTTGTACATGTGGACATATGCGGAAGATATGCAAAACGACGATTTGTTGCATCCATTAGGAACCGTATTTTCTAATCCAAATGTGGAAAACTGTACCACATTGACTATAACATTTAAAAAATATTCAGATTCTAACGTGATATACCCTAGCATTATCAGTGTTAGTAAATATCTATTTTGTTTGTCTTGTCCATGTACTAGGTTTAATGAATTTTATGAATGTTTAGATGCGGGAATTAGAAAGTCGCGATCTTACTATTGATCCTGAAACTGTAGTAAGTTAATAAATTTAAAACGTCATATTTATTCAATACTAACTTTATATTTTTAGCGACAAGGAAGCAAAGTTTTTAGAGAAAATCAAGGACAAATAAAGCAAATATGCGGCCAAGATGCACTTTATCAACTCCACGAGCAAGAAAAGGAATTGATGTGGTTTGTAAGAAAAGACTGTCTTTGCCATAGACCAAATTCACTGTCTAAAGTACTTCAGTGCTTAAGGTGGAACGATTACAAATGCGTAGCGCAGGTTTTTAAATTTAAACAAATTATATAACATTGAAGCCATCTTAATTTTTGTGTGATTTATAGATGCTTGGTTTATTAAAAGATTGGCCAAAACTACCACTTGAAAATGCACTAGAATTACTAGATTACGCTTATGCAGATTTGGAAGTTAGGAAATTTGCAGTTTCGTGCCTGCAAAATATTAGGTACATTTTAATATTTTATTCCATATTTATCTACTTTATTTATTAGTACGTTTTGATACACATGTAATGAATTTTTTTTTTAAAATTTGCAGTGATGAAGATTTATTGCTTTATTTATTGCAACTAGTGCAGGCTGTAAAACACGAATCTTACCTTTATTCCGATTTAGTGGAGTTTCTTTTACGGCGTGCATTAAATAATCAAAAAATTGGACACTTTTTCTTTTGGCATTTGAGGTAATTTTAAAGTTTCAAATAGCAATATGTATTTCATTTTATGCATATTAATTGTTTAACGAGTGTTTGTTCTTTAATAGATCTGAAATGCATGTCCCAGCGGCGTCTATCCGATTTGGCTTAATTTTGGAAGCTTATTGTCGGGGTAGCGTAGAGCATTTGAAATGTTTGAAGCATCAAGTGGAAGCATTTGGAAAATTAAAATATATTAATGAAATGATTAAGCAAAAGAGTCGAGTAATTTATTTTTAATTTTAAAGTAAGTTATAGCACAGTATTTTATGAAAGACATTTTTTAAATTTAGGAACCCCGAGAGAAGACACGACACCACATGTTCGAAATCCTAGGAAAGAGTTCATTTCGAGACGCTCTTTGTAATTTAGTCAATCCAATTAATCCTAGCATTAAATTTTCTCATTTAAAGTAATATTTAAAAATTTAATTTAAGCTATTTAGTTTAATTTATAAAATTTATTTTTGCATAGAATCGAAAAGTGCAAGTTTATGGATTCGAAAATGAAACCGTTATGGCTAGTATTTAACAACGGAGATTCCTATGGAGAGGATATATATCTAATTTTTAAAAACGGAGATGGTTTGTTCATTTCAATGATTTTCTCTATAATGCAAGATCATTACTTGAAATTTTGTTTATAGATTTACGGCAAGATATGCTCACTTTACAAATTTTAAAAATCATGGATAAACTTTGGAAAGATGAAGGATTAGATCTCAGGTTTATTGTAATTTGCCAAATTTTTAACTGATGCTAATTTAAAACATTGTTATAGGATGAATCCGTACACTTGCATATCTACTGATTATAAAGTTGGTTTAATAGAAGTAGTTCTTAATGCCAATACTATTGCCAATATTCAAAAAGAAAAAGGATTATTTTCCGCTACATCAACTTTTAAGAAGGGATCGTTGTTATCATGGTTTCAGGATCATAATCCTGACGAGTATAGGTATTCATAGTGAACTCATTAAAGTGATAATTGAATTTGGTGTTTTTTAAAATTTATGATTTAAAATATTATAGTTTGAATAAAGCAATTGAAGAATTTACTTTATCATGCGCCGGTTATTGTGTTGCCACTTATGTCTTGGGAATTGCTGATCGGCACAGTGATAATATTATGGTTAAAACTAACGGACAAGTAATAATACTTAAAATGCTGTATATTATGATCGAACATTTATTAATTTACATTTTTTTTATTTAGTTGTTTCACATTGATTTTGGACATATTCTTGGAAATTTTAAAGAAAAGTTTGGTATTCGTCGAGAGCGGGTACCTTTTGTTTTAACAAACGATTTCGTTTTTGTTATTACTAAAGGGCAAAGTCAAAAATCTCAAGAGTTTTTAAGGTACATGTATTTGATTTAATCTAATTACTCTTATGGCAAAGCTTGCAAAAGCCCAACACGGAATATATTGAGTAGGCCACATAGAATTGTAATTTTATACTGTTGTTACTTTTTTCAGATTTCAATCATACTGCGAAAAGGCGTTTCAAATTCTGCGGCGTAAGGGTTCACTTATAATTTCCTTGCTGGCGATGATGCTTTCTACCGGGATACCCGAGCTAACGTGTGAGAAGGATTTGAGTTATCTCAGAGAAACTCTCGTTTTAGATTTACCGGAGAATGAAGCATTAAAGCACTTCCAGTCAAAATTTGACGAAGCGCTACGAAACAGTTGGAAAACATCTGTCAATTG
The DNA here is from genome assembly GCA_034692225.1 of Polydesmus complanatus. Lineage (NCBI taxonomy): Eukaryota > Metazoa > Arthropoda > Diplopoda > Polydesmida > Polydesmidae > Polydesmus > Polydesmus complanatus. Next base: position 15,931 of record JAQGAZ010000906.1, read on the forward strand.
GTTAGCCCACAACATCGCCAAAGATAATAATTGAAAATTCGGTGAGTACTGCACTCTTTTTTAAACTGAATTTTAACTTATTTGAATTTTCAATTGTAAATTTGTTTGCATTTTGAGACTGAATTAGCGGATACTTGTTAAAATCTTAATAGGGATCAATTGCATTTCCGTTTGTGTTCGTTTATATATTTTTTAATTGAATTAGAAAATTTTAAACCTCCTATACCCATCTGTAGCGTACAAAGACTTCTGTAAAAAAATGATTTTCATCAAGTTAAATTTCTAGTCGGTATTTTAGTGTTTTAAATATCGTGGGTCCAATTAAACTTAGAGAATATTTCTTTCGTTTTACTTTTGCTAGGGTATATGCAATATTTTTTAAAATGAAATACTAGTTACACAATTTATAGGTTTACTAGAGTAGAAAAATGAATACTAAATACGCTTACATTTTATTTGTCTATTGTAAAACAAAAGATTATGTAATACAAAAGTTGTTTATTTTACAAGTTAGTACTTAAATATATAATAAAACGTAAAAAAAAAAAATAGAAATTGAATTATGAAGCATATCGAACTGTCGACGATTAAGTTGTCGTCGATAACTTTTATGTAAAGATCCACAGATTTTCAAATTTCGTCTTGATACTTATCGTGTTGTTTTTTTGTATACGAACTTAAACGCTAAAAAGTTTAAATTTATGGACAAAGTTAACTTTGTTTATTATGTTTTCTATAAAAAATTGTAATCGTGAAAGTTTTGATATACTGAAAGTTTCTTGTAATTTTTACGTGATCGTTATATGATATTATATTTAGAATAATTAAAAAAAAGTATCAAAAGTTATTTAAATGAAAATCTTACTTTTTATATAGATTCTGGTTTATCTAATAGCCTGTAGTAAAATACTGAACTTTGACGGTCGATCATGATCGAGGAAATCATTTTCATGGTCGAAGAGTAAAAGCAATTTTTTTTTTATTATTTTGGTAAAATGACACTTTAGATATCAAAGTTTAATGAGAAATTATAAAAATGAGGAGTAAAATTTTGATACAGCTAATTGACTGGGCAGTGAGAAATTGATTTATTATTTTAATAGCCTATTCATAATAATTATCGGATTTAAATTTTAAATTACACTATGGTTTAATATAATATTGTAGAGTAGTCTTCGCCAAACTGGTACCTAATCGACTTTGGGTCCAATGTTTTTCTGTAAAGTCTCGTAAAAATTGGCAGCTGCAGCAATTCTTTAATTCTCTCAAGCTTTTTAACATAATACTGTATGATAAATAGCGTGAGAGATTTCCATAATACTGTACGTATTACAGTATCTTCTTTACTAAATGGCATGTTTACGGAAATTTTAACTTCGCTGTTTACGAGTCTAAATATTAATATTTGTTTATAAAATTAAAAAGCTGTAGTTTAAGTTTGGCCTACTTTTTTTTTATTAAACCACAATGTATAATTATTACAAAAAAAAAAAAAAAAGTTTGTCAAAAAGAGCTACTGTGATGTTAGAAAAGTATTATGATAAAGACAGTATTTTTCTTTTCCTGTGAAATTTATTTTTTTATTAAAATAAATTCCATAAAATGTCTAATCAATTCCTACAATGTAAGGTACACGTATCTTTTTCTCAAATTAAATAACTCAATTGTTTCTACTACTACTAGATAAAGCGTAATACATAACATTAATTTTAATGAAAATCAAAATTTTAAAATGAAGATGGAACCAGATCGATGACTTTAGTAAAGACGACCATGACGTCACGATAGGGTAATTCGATATCGGTAGTGTCGCCATCTGTCGACGTATGTAAATTGGGCGGGAGATGTGGGCGTGTTCATGAAGGAGCTCCCAAGGTTGGCGCTCGTCGAATCTTTGGGATGGATCCCATTTTCTCGTGTTTTCATGTTTCGAAAAGTTATTTGTAGAATCCGAGTCGGTTTATTTCATATTCCACTTCAGACCTAAAGAGTTTATTCGTCGCCACTCCGCATTCGTGTTGCTTTAAATTTAATCATTGAACATGACGTCTGGGAATGGTAAGCATTTTAACTAGCGTGTCATATCATTTGGCGCGCCATTCATTGTTTTCAATTTTTAACACGTTAAAATAATAATTACCGTATAATTATGACTTTAATAATTATTGTTATCAAATTGCGAAGTCGAAAGTTATCGCCACTTGCCATTTTAAAGGTCTCTAACCTATTTCATAAAATTAATAAATCTTCCATTATGCTTAACGACGCAATCAATGGCTCGTGGTGGTCAAATTTGATCTCTGCCCTTCGAATTTTAACATTGGACGATTAACAGTAGGAAAATATTTAGATTCAAGTGTCTGATAAAAATTGAGCAGGGATGGATTAATTTTTATCATTGTTTTTATTATTAAGAGTTGAATGAATTCTTTTAACGAAATTCTATGTTTACTTTTGCGCATTAGTTTTGCCTATGGTTTTGCATGCAAGAATTTGATGTGGGCGGACGAGTCAACAAGATAAATAGACCCATAAGGGAAAGAAAATTCCAAAAGTTTCAAACAAAGTTTTTTGTGTGTGTTAATTGAAACTGATTTCCACGTTTGAACTAACAATTTGATTGAAGTTTATTAATTAATTATATATTATGCATGTGCAGGTCGAAATAATCTCGACGTTCTAAAACTCATAAAATTTTATCAACACTCAGCTTAATAATATATAAAACATTATTTTCAGATTAAATTATAATACTGTGTAAATTAAACTTCATTGTTTTAAGAATGCTCGAAATTTAATCACAGAAACGTTTTTAAATTTGTAAAAAAAAAAAATTACTTCTAAAGCGAACGAATTCAATCGAGTTTTATCAGTATTTTTTTTTTGGTTTAATTATTAATGAAAATTGGATGCAATTGCTTGAACTAACTTTAAAAATTATGAATTTTTTGAGGGTTAAACGTGCGGAATTTTACCTTTCAAGGATTCGATTATGCAATGAATTTTTTTTTAAAAAAAGAGTTGAGATTAAGTAAGTTGATTTTCGACGGCTACTCCATTGCAGAGGCATATTCAAGGCGAATATTATTATATTATAGTTTTTTAATGGTTTCCTGAAAGTATCGGAAAGTGTTAAAAAAATACATATATATTTTTTTTATTTTTAAGTAATATCCTGTTTCTAAATTGGAATGTGTCTGCAGTATTTTTTTTCTTTTGGTGTGCGCTGTCTTGAAAGTTAAAATGCATGCGCTTGTTGATTATTCACTGTTTTTTCAAAAAAATCTAAATTTAGACTTAAAATGCCCTCTTCATCCATCACTTGAAACCTTAAATTACCGTTTAAGACTTAAAAAGTTATCGAGTTGGAAAGTTTTTATTCTGCTGTATACAATATGAAGCTTAATTTTTGTATAGAAAAGTGAAAATAATAATCTCATCTATTGAACGCCGTATGGTTATTGAACTACCGGTAATGCTGCAAGACTTGTTTGAAAATTCTCGAGCAGCAGCCTCTGTTTACATCCAGTAAAGATAAAAGTTTAGAAAGGCTCGAGTGATTGCTCTTGCTTCTAAACCTACTTTTGGCTAAAAATAAAAGTCACGAGTCAACTAAAAGTGTATGCGGGTGAAAACATTTTCTAAAAAAAAAAATAAAATAAATAAGCAGCTGTGGAACATTTATCATTTTTTTTTTTGTTTCGTTTCGAATATTTACTAACAAAGTTGTCGTTTTCTAACGTACAATTTTTTTAATTAACAATAATTACCGTATATTTTTTTTTTAGTAGAAGACGAAGCATGGATCACTTTGGCCACCAACGATACTTACAGTTTGGGAGCATTAACTTTAGGAAAATCTTTACAACGCGTTGGAACCAACAGGAAATTGGTTGTTTTAATCACTCCCGGTGTAACATCTCTTATGAGGTATTAATAACAACCCATTTAAGCGTTGATTACTATTAATATATATATATTTTTTTTTAATATTTATTTGGGTGACTTATATATTTTTATGGTAGTTATTTTGGTAAATCTGCAAAAGATTTAGGTCTTGAGCTGTTTTGATGCTAGTTTTAGATTTTTCATGGCTGACTCTTGTTGTCTATTTTCGAAAAGTTTGAAATACACCTAAACATAGAATTGTAGGCGGCGATGCTCGTTTTATTTGCTTTTGTCAAAAGAAGGAACCTGTCGACAGTTTATTCATATTATAGGAGTTTAGTCTGGTAAACTGATGCGTCGATGCAATAAAGTATCATGGAGGGGAGTTTTTTTTTTTAAGTTCTAGTTTTTTTTTAAATAAGTCTTTGGAAAATAGTTTAAGGTGCATTGAGAAATGTAGGCTAATTAATTGTTAATTACTAACAATTTTGATCTGTCTTATTTTTCTGATAAACCTGGAAGTATTTCAAAAAGTGGTAACAGTAGTAAACTTCACTTTTTTTTTTTCACTTTTAAGAGAAATGAATTAAAAATAAACAGTGGGGCAAAAAATAAACGCGGATGCTTGCTGCGATTATTACGCAGTTTGAAAAATTGGATTTGGCAGTTTTCAATATGAAGTTACTATTTTAAAACCTTGCGTTATTTTTTAAATATAATTTTTTAGAATCTATATTTAATTTTATTAAATTATTAAAACTTAAGTTTTTCTTATTTACCGTAATAAATTTATTTAAACTTTATTTTACAGTACAGTATTTATTTTTAAATCTAGTTTAGTTATTTTTTTTAGATTTTATTTGTATTTTTATGCGTCTATCGCGGAAAATCTAGATGCCAACAAAAGTCGAACTCGTATTTTTAACAGTGTGTCACTAAATGTGCTAGATTATCTATAAAGCATTTTTTATCTAGAGCAAATCTACACCGTTGTGAAAAGAATCTTTATTCGTGGTGTAAATAGGGCGTACCGTAGTGTAAAATTTGGCAAATACTGAATTTTAGATTTTTTTGCTAGGTTTAAACTCTTAGTTAACTATTTTTTTTAAAAAAAAACCGCTGAGTCATTAAGTAAATTTGTCACGATGTCATTTGGCAGCATGTTTGTAAATAACTTTATTATTAAGTGATGTTTATTTTAATTTCCAGAGAACGATTGGGTGAAGTATTTCATGTGGTACAGGAAGTAAACGTTTTGGATAGCAATGATACTGCCAATCTAAGGTTATTGGCTCGCCCTGACTTAGGCATCACCTTTACGAAATTGCATTGCTGGAAACTTACGCAATATAAAAAGGCTGTGTTTTTGGATGCCGATGTTCTCGTAAGAATTTAATACACATTTTAATTACGCAATTTTTTTTAAAGATGGTTATTTTAGGTTCTTCAAAATTGTGATGAATTATTTTTACGAGAAGAATTATCTGCGGCTCCTGATGTTGGTTGGCCAGATTGTTTTAACTCCGGCGTATTTGTTTTCAAACCTTCAAACGAAACGTACGACGCACTTATCGAAGCCGCTTTGACCACTGGAAGTTTCGATGGTAAACAAAAATATTTTCGTATACATGTATTATATTGCATGCACGCGTGAAGAAGAATTGGTTTTAACAAATTTATTTATTTATTTATACTAACTTATTATTTGATACTTTATTTGTTACTAATTAATATTTGAAACTTTTTTATTTTAATATGTTAGGTGGTGATCAAGGTTTACTCAATGTTTTCTTCAATACTTGGGCCACAGCCGATATAGCAAAGCATTTACCATTTATTTACAATATGACCTCTAGCTGCGCTTACACTTATCTTCCTGCTTATCAACAGTAATTTATTTTGGTTAATAATATATTTATAATTATTTCATGAAGTTTGATTTTAGATTTAGCAAAGACGTTAAAATCGTTCACTTTATCGGGCCTGTTAAACCGTGGATGCATAAGGTGAATCCCACCACTGGTCACGTTGAATCTGTTCCTGGTGCTTTTCATGCTGCAGAACATTTGCAAGCTTGGTGGAATATTTTCGCAGCTGAAGTTCAACCTCGATTACATCCAGAATTGGTAAGTTTTCTAAATTTTCTTAAGCGTAGGCTTGCTAGCTTGGAATCAAAAAATTAATGTTACTAAATGTGCTATAATTTCAACACTTTAATTACAAATTCGGTTTGAGCGCAGTTTTGCAAATTTTGCTTGAATGGTTTATGTTGGTGTTAGGATGATATAATTTAATTATTATTGATTTAGTATTCGCACGAATAAATTTTCTGTTTGTATTGGTGCATGATTTTGTTATTAACTAGTTATTAATGTTTACTGTTACTTATACGAATGGTGTAATATTTAACCTGATGAAAATGTTAATAATACTGTTTGCCAAATTTAACCAAGACTTCTGATTGCTGTAAGCTTGTCCAACATACATTCCCAGTATCTGTTGCGGTAAGTTGACTAACTTTTCTTGTTGCATTTATGTTACAATTTTTGTCTTCGGAATTAACTTGCGTTGTTTTGAAAAATATAGGCTGGTCTGGCTGGTCAACTTTCTTTATTATCCTTGGGCCAAGAATTACTACAAGAGCAAAAATTAGTAGATGATAGAGCCAGACAGTTTGCTTGGGAACAAGGACAAGCAGATTATATGGGTGCAGATGCATTCAGCAATATTCAGAAAAAAATAGATGAAGCTCTCACATCGTCTCCACCTGAACAAGCACCACTTGCAACAGAAGTTACATCGCTTGAAACCTCTGCCGCGACCACGGGAGCTGGCGAACAAGCCGCTTCTCCTTCAGAGGTAATTTCTGCTCTTCCTTCAAGCGAAGTAACTTCTTCAGTTGCAAGTGTTGATTCTTTAGCAGAAAGCTTGGTGACGACGGCATTGTCACCGCTCTTAATAGGATCATCACCTGAATCTCAAAAAGAACAACCAGGTTCTGATGCCATCATTCCTTTACCAGTTACTCCGGATGCTCATTACACAACAGAGGTGTCACTTGTGTCTGTGACTGGTGGAGAACAGTCATCTGCAGTTGAGCCTGTAGTTGCTCCTGCAATTGAACCGGTTGCAGCTCCGACTCAAATTCAAGCTGTAGAACAACCTGAAGCTCAAACAGCTCCGGCAGCGCCAATTGCTGAACTTGCTACGGTAGTTCTTCCAGAATTAGTAGGAGCACCTGAACCTGCTGCGGCAGTTCTTCCAGAATTAGTAGGAGCACCTGCACCAGCTGAACTTGCTGCGGCAGTTCTCCCAGAATTAGCAAGTCCGCCTGCACCGTTTGAACCAGTTGCGGTAGTTCTCTCTGAACTAGTAAGTGCACCTGAGCCAGCTGCGGAAGTTCTCCCAGAATTAGTAAGTGCGCCTCCACCTGCTGAACCGTCTCCAACACCTGTTCCAGAACCAGTAAGTGCTCCAACTGAACAGTCTCCAACGCCTGTTCCAGAACCAGTAAGCGTTCCAGCTGAACCGTCTCCAACACCTGTTCCAGAACCTGCAAGTGCTCCTTCTCCAAGTGAAAGTGTTCAATCGGCACCTGCAGAGCAAATTCCTATTGAAGCTGCCGTCAAACCAACACCTTTACCTCAAGCTCCAACATCACCTGTTACGGCTGAACCCACTTCACCTACTGGCAAAGCGCCTAAATCATCTAGCAAATCTAAAACTCCACCAGCATCTCAACCTGAAGCTGTTAGTCAACCTGTTGCACCTCCTAAATCGTCAAAAGGCAAAGTTTCATCACCACCATCTAGTCAACCACCTACTCCAACTACGGCGAGCCCGGCGACGTCGTCTCCTCCTCCTGCTCCTTCAACACCTCAGCAGACGCAACCTCCTGCTGCTAAAAAACCAAAAGGATCAAAAAAACCGAAGAGTCCTTAATTTAGTCGTTAATGTAAAATTCGCTTTAGAAATTGACTCGTCGTACCGTTGGTCATCTTTTGGTATTGAAATTGATTATTTTATTTATTTTTATTTTAGCGTTTATTATTTTATAATTATTTAACTTCAGCATGACCAAATGCGTAAGGGCGTGCATCTTAATTTATATTCAAAGATATTTGTTTAGTTAGCTTTGGTAGTTACAATTTTTATAACGACTAATTACATATTTTTTGTGTCTGGTTTTTCATATTTTCTTATCGCGTGCCAACATGCTAACTAGTCTCTGGTGTGTAACGTTTCTGTACACCAACGAAAAGTACAGAATATAATTTTAGATTCTCATTGTTGACAGATGGTAAATTATGATCGATGAGGAGATGTGAAAGTGGTTACGTTAGCTCTTTAATTAGGAAATGACGCTTAACTTTGTTGTGTAATGAGATTAATAAATATATTAACAATAATGTAACTTTATTTTTATGTGAACGATGCTTTTAAATCAAAATTTGCAAAACTGCGATTTATGAGATAATCCTATTTTCGATGTATAACAAAAATACAAAACAATTAAGTAATTTGGTTGATTTTATATTTAATCTGTTGCACAAATAGATAATTTAATTTAAAGAAAAGCGTATTAAAACATTAACAAAATAAACGTAAATACAATCGAGCATAATGATCAAATTGAGAAAATAGAAATCAAACACCGTTTCATAAGTAGTTAAAAAATGTATTTTGTTAATTTGCCTGTTGACTATAATATAACCCCAAATTTTATCAATTTTTTTTAACAGTAAAAAGTTTGCTGTATTACATATGGAACGCTATCAACGCATCAAATGGAACGCTTATCAGCATTAAAGAAGAACATGGAGACATTATGTGAGTAAAATTATTTTCTTTTTCCATATAACTATAGTACACAATAGAACGCGTAGTTTAAATTTCGAATTCGAAATCCTATCGTAGCCAATATAAGTTTCCTAAATTGGAGGCACTTTTTAATAGGCTTTCACATCGATTTAACGCTTGAATTTGAGCAATTGAGAAGGTGCTTATATTAACTTAAAAATTATAAATACATGAATTATATTAAATTCTATACAGTAGGCTTACAATGATAGATGATAAAAAAAAAATCATCATTAGTTTGATATTATTGGTAATACTACAAAATTCTTAAAACTGAGACAGTCGACTCAAGTTGACATTTATGCAGAATAATGAAGAGAGCTACGATCCCAAACTATTTATTTTCTTATGTTATTTTTTCGATGAGGCATTTTTGTGAGCAACTAATCGTGTTATTTTCATGACGCCACAAGCCTCGTGAAATTTGCATAATATATTATTGCTAAAGTTTTACAATTTGCTTTTGGCAGACTTTAATGCACTTATTTTTATAACTTCCAAGTTGCAAAAAACATTTTATTGGAACGAAGCGTACGTAGTTATTTTTTCGTATTTATCCAATTGATCAGTCAAGCGGATAAAAATAACTATAAAAAGTTATTTAATTTTTATTTAGTGAACGTATGGGAAGATTTGAATATTTTATTGATACTTTAAATATTATACTGTACATGATTCAACCTCGAGGAGAAAACCGTATTGAAGATATGGCTAGTTAATAATTTAAAATGTATGAAATCAGCTGAAGCTTGAACGTAGCTTGAAAAATTAAAACAAGAATATGTAGCTAAGTTTTTCGCAAAAATAAGTTTGCGGTTTACGTGTAAGTACGGTAGTTTAGTGGTTTCTATTGCACAAGACTTGAAAGTATCAGATCTATTCCTGAGTTGAAACTGACAATATTAAGCTTTAATTACACAGTACAGTCATGTATTATTTTACTATTGTTGTGGGAGAAAAATAGAGGAGTAGATATAACTGCGAAATATAGCAATAGGCGTCTCAATCAAAATCAAAACTCGACCAGTAAGAGGATTAGCGCATAATATTGAAGGTGTAATCCATTTTTAGGCGAAAGGTTAAATCAATAAAAAAAATCAGCTTAGTTAAATCACTCGCGCAATCAAAAATAATAAATTAGGATATTATGAATTGTTTTTTTTACTCGCCGCCTTTTACAAAGGCATCTGATCAATTATCAGTGAAATAGAAGTTCGATGAAAAAGTTGTCCTGCGACTTTTTTCAAAATTTGTAAAGAGTTTTTTTTTTTTTTGTTTTTAAATTTATTTATGAATCGGGGAACATTTATTCTAGTGAATTTTTGTTCTAATGGTATTCATTTGCATAGCAGTTCTCTGCACCGGGAAGAGTACTTTATTACTGGCATCTTCACCGTTGCATGTTAATTGCTTGGATTTATCCATTTTGATGCTGTAATTGCGATAATGAAAGCCGCATACTGCGGCTACGAGAACAGCCGTAACCGCGAACATCCCGAGAGAAGCGAATAGGGCTCCGAAACTAGGCACTGATAGGCACACACCGTACGGTCCAATAGTATCTTGCGATCTGCGTCCAGCGTAGATCGATACCGTGTCTGACGATGTGTTAGGAGCAAAAGCTAAATCGGTTCTTGAAATAGCTTGATAGGAAAATGCGACGCGAAGTTCCTTGTCATCAGCTGCGTTTCTAACTTTGCGACCACTTCGTCCGGCATTATAACTACGGGGCCCATAAGGAAAACCTTGAGGTTTAGATGGCACTCGATCGTTCAGTTCTTGGTTGGAAGGGAAATAAGATTGGGTTTCTCCTTGTTCTCGAGTAGATTCACTATCTAAAGTACCGCCCTTTCGAGCCGTGCTGCTCGGTTTCGTTTTAGAGTTGACTTCTTCGAGGATTTGATCGGTCCTTCTATTGGAAGAGGGGTCGTTTGTCGAGCCGATTCGATTTGCGGAAATTTCACTTAGCTCTTCTACTGTTTCCATTGAGCAGGGTTTGGGGCATCCGTGTCGGCAAATCACGACTTTACATTGAATGTTGACTTGCATAGAATCGGGAAATTTAAAGGCGCTGAAATGTGCGTAAGTGATAACTGAAGCGCGACCGTCTTTAGTTTTAGCTTTCATAAAATTGCTGAACATTTTGGGCCTCATGACGCAACCGCGTTCATCGGTTAATTGCAAAGGTGGCTTAATGCCATCGTGAGCCACGCACGAACGCACCATCATATCAAATTCTCCGCTCGGATCACTTATGGCAACAACCAGAGTTAACGTAGAGCCAATAGGAACAATTCCTGAAACGTGTCCCGCCCAAGGACCTTTCCCTTCTTGAATTTCCATCCAACAATCCACGTTATCTCCCTAAATAATAGTATTCAACAATTAAAATCATTATCTTTTTTTCTTTAAACTACAATCGGCATTTTTGAAAAAAAACATTTTTTGTTTTTTTTAATCAGATAACTCGTTTCGTTGATGTGTTAAATTTGATAATTTTTTAATTGTTTTAATTTCTTAATTATAAGATAATTACTTAATTAATGGTTGCAAGTGTAAAAATACGTCAAAGCTTTAAAACTTTCCTCTTAATCTTTAATCGGTAGAATTTGAAATGTCATTATCGTTATCTGATATTAATTGGGGGAGTTTTTTTTTTTTTTTTTGACACAACATGATGGAATGTGATTTTACCTGAAAGTTAAGTTCGATGACGGTGAGGTCATCTATTTTGACCGCTGGCATGCTCTCCGTCATCTGTCGGTAGTCGTTGGCCCATTCACATCGTAACCTCTTGGCCTCGTCCCATAACTCTATCAGATCCTTTTCGTATTGAATTACGATGGTGTTCTCGTAGAATTTTCCTTGCAAATCCGGTTTGGTTCCGCATTGATCGTACAGGATGTCGAATTTATAATCGGTTCGACCGGAGTTAGGGGAAACGTAGACGCAATTTTGTTGGCCGTAACTGCCTTTGGAAAAAATCATGCCTTGGAACGGGACACTAAATTGGATCGTCACTGTCATCTTATCGGTGTAACACATGACGTCGAGGAGTAATATTTCAGGCATGTTTGCAGGCCGATCGCTTGAAGACCACACCGGAACCTCTCCTTGAGCCATCAAAGTTGACATAGACGATAGGATCTGTTAAATAGAAAAAATATTTAAATTAAGCTCCAACTTTCGAATTGGTGAATTGTCGAACTAAATTTAGGGTGACTTTTTTTTTATTATTATTATAAACGCACGTTTTATGTAAATTTTGTTGGGAGAATGTTTTTTTTTTATTGTTACGTCTATTACGCGAAGTCTGTTTTAAAAGAATCTTAAAACGGTTTTTAGTATGTGTAGGCCTACATACTCTCTCACAGTTTAGTTAAATTTACATGTTGCGTGATATCTTATCCATAAATTAAAGATGAAGAAATTATCAAATACCAAGTACATGACTGTATAGAAGTCATCGGATCTTTAAATTCTTTGATTGCAACTGCATCGTAAAATTGGATTTATTTTTATGGAAAGTTAAAGGAAGTTTCAAAATGAGTATGCTAATGTTTTTGAATCTCATAAAAAGCTGTTCCGGTCATTGATTTTTATATCATTCGGAACTCGCCTTTACAGATAGACCCTAGATGAGGTTTATACATACGTATATACAGTATACATAAACTAGTTGATAAATATCGGTACATTAGTCAATTGCACAATTGACTTTTATAGACTTGGAGCCATTAAGTTGCTACTCGGTTTACCCTTGAAAAATATCTCAATTTTACAAATTTATACCGTAAAAAAATATATATATAAAAAAAAAATTGCGAAAATATATAATTATTCTAGAACTAAAGCAGCTGAACACTTTTAATGGTGCCCCGTAATTAATTTACAAATTGCAAGGGTTATTAGTTTGCAACAGGGGAGATTTTTAAAAATTCTAAGGATAATCAGTTTATTTTTACTTTAAAGCTACTTTTACAATTATTGCATTAGATCCAGTTCCGACAAAACGACCTGGTCAGTTAAATATTTAACTTTATCCGAAATTTGAATTACTTGTAGGCTTAGATTAAAATACTGTAATTTTGGTTTTATCGCTGATTTAAACGTACAGTATGATAATTTTTTTCTGAAAATTTTAATTGGTAAAAGTTTATCATGTGTTTTGAAAACGAGCAGCGGGTTGGGTTTTCAATGAATTACACGCGCTTATAGTAAATCGCGTTATAGAGATTTAAGGAGGGATTTCTTATTGAATTTGAAAATTATGCGCATTTTTATCATCAGTATGTCTTAATAATTACAGCGTAGGCTTACTTGAAAAATACATATCAATCTTTTTTCTCGATTACAATGTTTTATTGTTTTAGAAATAAGATTAGCACGCTTTTAATTAAACGAAAGAAAAAAAGTAAACAAAACATTTTATTTTACGAAAGATAAATGTTAATTACTATTGTTTAGGTATTGGTTAATTTATTATCTAAGATACCGGTAATTTGGTTTTTTTTAATAGTATTTGTTTATTTTAAGAAATAGTATGTGATGAGAGACGTGTAATTTGAAGACGTAAAATGGCGATTGGCTTTCGATTAGTTCGCACGCGCGCCGTACCCACAATAAAGAAAAGAGAAGTTATCTAACGTCGTATATCTTATACGGAAACCATCGTTTATGGTCGAAAGCAGTGTACCTCCGATCGTTAACACTATAATTTTTTTTTTTTTTTCCTTCTTATTCTTCTTACTCAGGTTAGGCGTTTTGTGTCGTTTTTCCTTGCTACAGATAGCCTATATAAATATATACAACTTAAAGGTGAGCCTTATACTGTATATAGATTTCCCCAAACACAAGAACGAGTTGAGTTTTTCATACTGACGTGTGTGGTCGGTCATGTTGAAGATGAGAACTAATTAAAATAATGGTTCTAATTACGGATCGTAAAAAAATAGGAGTTTTTGGTCGACACATCATGTTACGTCTGGGAGAAAAAAGAGAGGGAGTGGTTAAATCGAAAGAGATTGAAATGTCGAAGAAACTGAAATGTTTCCTTTTTTTTTTTCGAAAGCATTTTTATATATATTATTTTTTTTTATGTAAACTTATTTTTTTTTTTTTCTTCTTTTATCTCCGATAACTCCTCCCTTTGCTTTATCGTTTTCAACTTTAATTAGTAGGCGCTGTTAGCTCTCTTTTACATGTAAATCGTTTCATTTACTCCACAGGGTGTGTAATTAGTGGGTGGTGTGGGCGTAAGAAAACACGGGTCAAAGGTTGAGGTTGGGGGAAATTGGAGAACGCGCTAGAGAATATCTCATCGTCTTCTCAACATTACCGGTACTGTATTTTATTAATAGTTGAACTAATTATTAATATGTAAAACGCTTTGATCCCACTTCACCTTTTTATATACACGTTCAGGTAGACTACTTTCTATTCTACAACATTTTCCTTCCGTCGACATCAAAACAATCATTCTTTTTATGCGTTATTATTAAACTGTAGTTTACTAAAATCTTAGATTCGTCTTCCTTCGAGATACTTTTATTTTCTTAAACATTTGATACGGTTATTTTTTTTTAAATATGCATCGTGCACTCATGTGGACCATGAGGATCATGAGCCTCGATTTAAGGCTGGTTTGAGACGAAAATAATTGGTTCGCGGTTGTCGACTCTACGACGTTGCGACTGCGGTTTTTATAATACCTTTGCCGGAAATGGAAAGAGTCACGGTAATTGAAAATTGATTCGGTGGTTATGTATAATTGTTTATTTGGTTTGTTGAAAATTTGAGGTTTTCCTGTACGGTTTATTGGCGCAACTGCTTAATTAATGTTATTACAGTATACAGTAATAATACATTTATACTCTTAGTATGCCTCACGCATGCTGCAGTTATTTTGTTTTTATTTTTGGGATTAAGTTACCAGATTTTATAAAATTTTTACAAGGAATTAGTTACGCAAGATGAAGTTAAAACATAATTTTTATCGTACTGAATTAACGCATATGAAATACCTAATGTTGGTTTAAGAGACGGATGTATGGTGAATTTAATTATGGGAATGTGGTGTTTTCTAGGTGATCGAACTAACATCCGAAATGTGTTAAAGCGTATAGGGACGTTAAACGTGTAAGCATAACAGGTGTTTCGTGCCGTAACATTATTTTGTTGAAAATAAAGCCAGAGCGTGAGCTAGAAAGTGGGTGGGATTTTATTAGACGTAAAGATAGATTATGAGCACCTAATAGAGGCAAATATATTTTAATGCGATTATTATTAATAAGAATGACTTAATAAATTTTAATTGCAAGTCGGTACTGTACAAAATTTAAATTTAAATTTCATTTTTTTTAAAAAATTGAAATGGAATTAAAGAAATTTTATTCATCGTACGTTATTCAATAGCCTGGAAGTTTTGTATAAAAATTTAGCTGTACATGTACTGATAAACGGAATCGCATAAAAGAATGGGGATATCTTACAGAATGCTTGTGAGAACACTTGATCATCAAGTATGACAAATTTCACGTCAAATCTAACACAAGGAGCATTTTAGAACAGTGAACTTTTTGATCAGCGGTGTATTTTACTTTTAAACTTATAATTACAGTTAAAATTTCGCTCTACCCTAACCAAAAAACAATTTTATTTTGCAGAAGGTTTTATTGGGCAAAAGAATTTTCTCTCTAATATTAGTAATTTTAAATTGCAACGCATTTTTTTTTTTTTTTTGGTTTTAAAAAATATAATTAAATTAAAAATTGCGTTTAACGTTTGGCATAAAAAAAAGGTGCAAAGGGGAAGGTCGAAAGATAAATTTGGTTTTTTTTTTAAAAAAAAAAAGAAAGCGTTTCATATTGTTAGTCGATGGTGTCAATCGTAATCTTATTATAATCAAACATGTTTTTCAAAATTTGATACGAGGTAGTTACCATGCAAGTACCAATTTTTTTTTATTAGTTTGATACACGAAACATCTGTAAGCTTATTATTATAGCGATAATGATCATCATCCTCAGTGTTGTTCGTGATTAGTTCTCTGTTTAGATTATAGTACGAAGAGATTTAATTTTTTTTTGTGATGTTTTTGAAAAATAAAAATGTCACGAACAAAACTATCATATGCTCGCAATTAGTGTTTTGTAGCAGCGTTTGAATGGCTTATCGTCAATAGTAAGTAACTTAACCCCTTTGCACCTCCGCGAGATATTATATAAATATAACACGGGATGTTTTACGCCGTGTTTGCGCTAGGAAAAGGAAGATGGAAAGGTGATAGGTGGATGATGTTTGTTATGTGTGGGTGGGAAAAACACTCGCTTAACATTTCATTTGAATTTCCGACCACATAAGCTCTTTTTTGTTGTTATTTTATTATTATTTTTTTTTAAACGAGTTTTATGTAATGCTCGTTCGCCTTGTCTTCTCTCATTTGAAGAAGATCAAAAGTAAAAGGTCAAAGGTGTTGATCTTGTGCTTTCCACAGCTGCTGTCTGCTTCTGATCATCCGTCGTGATCTCGAGTTCAACGGGAAAAAATAAACGTTTTCTTAAAGATTTTTCATCTTTGAGACGTGAATCGTAGACGAATTACACTATCTGACGAAATAACCGGAAGTTTCTGGGAACATTTTTCCAAACAATTTTTTGGGATTTTGTTTCAAAAATGTAAAAAAAAAAAATTTAGAGGGATTATTCACATACTGGAATATGAGGAAGCGATGAGTTAAGTGAATATGATTACGGTACTGTATTTATAAATTTCTAAAATACAGTATGTATAAAATCCAGGTTTTATAATGCTAATATTCGCATTTTTCAGAGAATTAAATTTCTTATCGTTTAGAAGTGTGTGCATAGTTTTTAGATTTTGCTTTGGCATTCATTGTATTTGTTGCCTTTTTTAAAAAAACTATTTAAATTATCGTAAAATTAATTATTATATATGAGATTATAGCTCCTAATTAGCATTATAATCAAATTGGCTAATTTAAATTTTATTTACTTGTATTACCGTAGCTATAATTATTAGGTGTTAAAATAACTTTTGAAAAGCTAATTATTTGGTTTAAATCTAAATGTCTTTGTTATTTGAAATGCAAAAGCTTTTTCATTTCTCGCTGGCATTGTTCTTACTGTACATGTACATTTGAATATTCAAAAGATATGGTTTTATTTTTAAATTTGAAGCTGCGATTTTGTCATTATACAGTTGAACTGGGCGGAAATTTCCAAGCAAAAGTAATAATCAAACGTTTGGAACAGCGCTTCAAACTTATTATCTGCAAAATATCACTCCCGCAACACTGTTTCACTTGGAAGGTGTCAATTATTATCATTATTTTGAATGAGGAAAATGTAGCGGAAAAAGGTTTTTTTTAAAAAAAAGAAAAATTTAAGAGTGGGTTGAAATTTCAAAGATTAGACTCGCAAATAATTTTACGTCAATTTTTTTTATTTTCTAGAAAATTGCTTTGAAATTGCTTAAAAAAAGGGCTGTAATTTTATATACAGAATTTTACTTGTATATTTTTTTTAAATTTAGGTTTGTATTATTTTTGTTGCTGTTTAAAAGGTAGAGGGGAAGTAAGATTGTTTTATATTTGTAAGGAAAAAGTTATGATTTTTGACGCTTGGTTAACTTAAGGCTTATCTGATGGCTCTCGCTTAGACACGGAAATATTGTAATTTTGACTTTGTTTATGAAAATTCATTTTTTTCCCCTTCTTCTCTACTTTACAGTAGTCGTACCTGACTAATCAAAAAACGAGATACTGTACTATTATTTTTTTTCTACACATATGGTTTAAGATTATCATTCGGAAATAAACATTTCCCTATTCAAAAACGATTCTAATTTTAATTCTAAAAAAAAAATAATATAATAAATAAAAAAAATTTAATTAAATTGGAATGATAATACAGTATTGCAATTACGAGTACATTAAAATTATTCACTATTTTGAATTAAATTTAAAGCATTTTTTAACCGGAAACGGGATATGTATATTATTTTAACGGGCTTTACCAAATTATTATAGATCTTGGTTTTTTGTTTTCCATTCGTGACATTAATTTCTATACTATTTTAGATGACGTTGACAAATAATTATAGTGATCATATTAATATTATGTATAGGCTACTTTATTGAATTATTTTATTGAATTTAATACAGTATAGCTAAAAATGGCATAAACTTTCAAAGTCAATAGGTATAAATAGGACTGGTTATTGTTATTTATCTAAACTTCAAAGTGAGAATCTTAACTATTTTTTTCTGATTTTCGAAATTATGACGTCTTTTTTTAAACATTCTTTTCCGAACTTTAAATTCTGTAAGATATTGACTGGTAAGCACCTCATAAGTTATAGAACTTTCTCTTGACGTTAAGTACAACTATAAAAATGTTTTTTTTTTCTTTGTGGAATTTTTCGGCTACGGAAGTACAAATCGAATAAAAAACGAATACATGTAGATTATTAAATTAAAATTGGGAGAATGTTTTGATACTGTAATATCAACGGAGTGAACGTCAAAAATCTTTTAATCTCAAATTCTTATTGAATTTATATTTTTAATTTATTTAAAACAGTCAATATAATTTCCGTGGGTGTATTTGAAAGAATCTAATAATATTATACGCTCAAATGTATTAATGTAGTTGTTGCGTGTGACGTGAGGTCATCAAATGGACAGAGCAGGGCATAGGGGCGAGTGGAGGAGGACGTTCGACGCCTTTATAGCTCGTTACATGTCAAAGCCGCAAATAAATAAACGTAAATATTGAAAAAATAAAAATGTTATAACAATTTATTATTTATCTTTCGCTGTCTTATACAAACTTTGAATAAATTTCCATACGCGCATGCGGATTTTTCACTTCAACCTCACCATACATCTAAACGAAATTTCTTTCTCCCCCCCCCCCCTCTCCCAACCCCCTCATACATGATTGTTATTCGAGCAGATATTTAACTACGATGCCAATCCAATATATTGAAGTGCGCTGTGTGAAGAGGTCAATTACAGATTGTTTGGTTTTCCGTCAGCGAAATTCCGTCAGGTAAAGTGTGTAGACGGACGATCCTCTTTAAGCCACATTTACACTAGACACATTAACGGCTCTTGGGGGTCTGGCACCTCTAACTAACTACATTATTCGGCGTCCTCCTCCATTCTTAACTTAACAGAAAATTCCAATGCATTATTTAAATAAGAATTTTAAGTTTTAGGATAATGTTTTTAGACGAACACTTCAACATTTCCGTTGATCATTTTTTTAAACCTTACCGTAAATTAAATTTTTTTGGTGACAGTAAACGAGATTACAATACTGTACCTCATATAAGTTTAAGTCAATTTATTTTGCAAGTATTCGCAAGTATTTTTAAAAATGATTTCGATATTTTAGAACGCTATGATGAAAAAATGTCAACTTTTTATTATACTGTACTTGTTTTTGGTAGCCGCAATATAGAATTGGTTGCATGGTACTGTATAATAACAAACTGAGTTTAAAACGTTATTTAAAAAAAAATAAATCTTTTGGTGACAAAGAAATAAAAGTTGAACAGTTTCAACTGAGTGTGTTTATCATCAAACAATGACTATTTTTTTTTTCTTGGTAACGTTATAATTATACATTTTTATTCATTTTTTCTTGTACAGTAAATAAAAAAATGATCTTGTTTTATAATTAGTTAATTTGTTGGGGGGCAGGTTTGCTACTTTTTAAACGTAATTCTCCGAGCTAATTGTTCTACGAGTTACTTTAATTAACATTTTTAGAATTTTTTTTAATGAAGATTTTTTAGAACGTTCTTTTTTTTAAATTAATATAAATTTTTTTATACTAATTAGTTTTGTGTTTATTATCTTATTATTTTTTTTTATTAGTTTAATGAAATTTGAAACGTGGCGAGTAGGTGAAAAAAAAATTATTATGGGAAAAGTTTGCACGAAGTATTTTTTATTTACAGAAAAAAAAAATAATACGTAAATTTTACAAAAGTCATAATTAAGTAATTAAAACAAAACATTAAAGTAGAGATTTTTCATAACGCTACATTTTATTTTTTATGTTTTTTAAAGCTATTAACATTTTTTTCGCATTCATTTGTGATAAACTTTTGCTACATTAACATGAGATTTTGATTCTCTCACACTTTCCTGCATTTTAACGTGCATTTTTACTTCGTACAACTAATTTGATAAGGAAAATAATTTTACTTATTTTAAGACTTATCTTTTTTATATATATATATAATAATTATTATTACAGCAACTAATTCATTTTTTATTATTATTTTTAGGTTATCAGTTAGCCATTCGGAAACTTTTTCGCTAATTGGACTAAGGAAACGAATAGACCGAGCTGAATGTGGATGAAACAAGAAAAAGGTAGGAACAACAAATTTTTATTATTTTTTTAGCGGAAATGAAGTTAGGGGGAAACTATTATATACGATATAAATAATAAAATTTACGACGATGCTTAAATAAAAACAAAATCGTACGAAATGGGTTCAAAAATAATAATCGCATCGATTCCATAGCTTTTTTTTTTTTTTTCAACCATTATTTTTGGAATCTATTGATTAAAGTGAAAGAAGGAGGAACCAGGGAGAGTCAGAAAAATTGATGGCGATAAAAACTTTAATTTTCATCTTGTGATAGGCGTTAGTTAGAAAATGTCGATTAAAGGTATCACACATAAGTCGATTTAATAAAAGTACAGTACTGCAAACCTCAAATTATACTTTACCGAAAAGAGTTTTTACCGGTATGTGGGGATATTACGAATTTTTTTGCATACGCGGTTTAACCTCGATCTGTCGTTTAATATAGAAAGAAGAACTTTCAAAACAAGCTTAGAAAAAGTACGGCACTGTATGTGTAATTTTTGAACATTGATAGAACCACAACACCAACTTTTTCTAAGTGTATGGCTTCTCTTAGAAATCAAAATTTTAATTTTTTGCTTAAAAAACTACATTATTCCGTAGTTAGTTATGGTTTAAGGCTTCTAAATAGTTTTCGCCTTGAATTCAGTGAAACGCTCAATCGAGGCTTTCTATAGTGGGCGGATGGCGAATTTCATGTAGTGGACGATATGACGTTCCCCCCCATAAAAAGGCGTTAATGACTTTAAGGTTGGTTGGTGGTGAAGGGATAGAGTTTAATATAAGACGAAATTATTTTTAAGCGAACGATACGATGTTACTAAAAAAAAAAAAAGGCGCTAATGACTCTGCGTTAATATTACCTGGTGGTGAAGGGTTAGAGTTTAATATAAGACGAAATTATTTTTATACTCTTAAAACGCGCGTGAGTTTTTGCCGAGATTTAATGTTGCAGCTTTGTAGCGTACGCAATATACGAAAATATTTTAAATAGGGGTTAAAACTTGTATAAAAACAAGCAATAAAAACGGACATTACAAGTTTTTGAGAGTGTCGGAATGATATGAGAGAGAGGTAGTGTGTACATGTAGGTGGTGGTGAAAATGAAGCGCCGTGGAATCCCGACCACGAGTGAAAATTACCCACGTAGTTTAAGATATAAGGTTGCTTTGGGACCCCCACACGCAAATACTTGCTCAACTTTGACCCTTTTCAATTCTTAATTCGGCTTAATATGATATTCGCCGCCATGTGCCTCTATTACAGTACATGTACGCAACGTCGGTTCAAATGGGTCGATTAAACTTAAACTGCGTTTTCAATTTAGAGTCAGTTGCTTCGTCCATCTTTTTTTAACTCGTAAATTTAAATATACCGGTATATTTTCGATTTTATTTTTGTTTAAAAGCGTAACCTTTTTGCTCTAGCTCGTGGCGTTGGCGATGTCCACATTCCTCCAGAGGTATATGGATATCTGAATCCTCCCGACAATCACTGTAATTTTGCTTCACTTAACGTTCAACCCTATGCGCGGATAACATTGTTTTGTTTTGATTGCAATATCGAAGTTGTGTGTGTGGGGGGGGGGGGGAGAAATAGGGAGAGAGCGGTAGAGAAGAATTTGAATATTATATTTTTAGCACGTGCGTTATGAATATATTCGTACATTATGATACTTTTTTTTTACTATTTTTTTTTTTAAAAAATTTAATAGTTGACATTCCGACGTGCGACCTTTTCTTTTCAGATAGAAATGGATGAAATAGTCGCACGAAAAAATGTGGAGTTAGGATGTAAAGCGAGTTTTCGATCATTTGTTAAAAATTTGTATGTAAAATATAAAGAATATTATTGTTAGGCGCATAACATTTTGTTAAGCGGATGTTTGTTGAATTTTAATAAGTTTATTTTCAATGAAAAGTATAAATAGAAACGCCTTGTGCAAAACGGTATATTTCCACACGTTATTTTTATTATTATTATTTTTTTTAAAAAAAAATAAGGGGGTAAAAATAGCATTTAAATATTTTTTAAAATTGAAGGTGAATATTTGGTCACTTGGTCAATTTCAAATTTTAGCACTATTCATGTTATTAATGAAGATACAAAATATAAGATTAAACATAGTTCATTTCACTTCCGGTTTAAGATTGTATTTTTTTAAAAAAATATTATTACCTTAAATGAAAGTTATTTAAATTTTTGTAGGCTACACACTATGCAAAGAAATGTTTTTACATACGGTAATTTGGTTGGGAAAAAAAACGGAATATGCAGTACATGTACTGTATTTGCCAGAACTTAGTACTGTACATTTTATTGTATACTGTGCAATAAAACACCAATTTAGAATATTCAGTAGAAAGAAATATTCACATTCAGCTTTGCACAAAAGCAAAAGTTTTATTTCAATAGCATTTAGTTTTTCAATTATTGTTATCTATACGGTATTCGGATACAATACAATTACGTTTGCGTTCACTTAACAACGTTTTTTATTGTACATGTACGATAATACCAATTTATACGCTATTGATACCGTGATACGTTCCTCAAAAGAGCATGGCGAGCCTCTGGCGAAGTACAATGTAAGAGTGAATCAAATTTTTAGCTACGAAAACTCATCCGTGTATGACGAGAAATAAGCTTATTTTAGAACATTATTTTGTTATCAGAAATGTTAGATTTTTTTTATTATTAATAATTTGTTTGTGATTTTTTTTATCTGCATTTATTTTTAAACCCTTTTGGCTGCAAAATTATTCGAACTTGTTTTTCTGTTAATCAAAGTTAACCTTATAATAAATTTGAAGGAAGGGAAAAAAAAAATTTGCAATTTTAATTGGCGGCAAATATTAAAATAGTACAATCATTTAGAAATGGGAAAAAAATTGCTACCATTTGGTAGCCAGAGGTAAATTTCGCTACAATTAATTTTTCTAATCCATTTTTTTCACCTTTCTTCCGCGAGTTCAAAGGTTATTTGGTAATTAAGATTAGCAAGATAACAATCCTTTAAACATAAATTTTCTGAAAATTCAACTTTTTGAACAATCCGAAACTAATACAATTTATTATTACATTTTTTTTCTCCCCCCTTTCGATAATTATCTCGATTTGAATCTGGAAACTATAAATTAAGTCTTTTTCGCTCATTTAAAATAATGTAGTAGTTTTCTCTCTCACTCTCTTTTCCTTAAAATCAAGATCGAATGAAATTTTTTTTAGCATGTTGCCAACTTTTAAATTTAGTTAGCGACGGTTAGTACATTAGTGTTAACTAGTAAGTTTTTGGTGATAAATTTGCAAGAAAGAAAGCTGGCCGAAAAACGTAACATGTAGGTTAATTGGAATGATGAACATCCTGTCTATGAAACTAGTTCTAAAATGTGTAATGGAGATTTTAATCTTCCGAGTAATCGTATAAAAGCTATTAATCAAATTAATTAAGCCCGTCATTGGTAGAAGAAAAAAAAAATGTTGGAAGACACGCGCAAACTCCCGAAACTTGTAAACACTGTCACAACTGATAACAAGACAAGTTTGGAATAATTGAACTAACCGGACTCTTCATTAGTATTAATATTACGGGTAATAATAATTATTATTTTGCTTGTTAAATGCCAGCGTAAAAAATTGACGTCTGTCTTTTATACGATGTACGTCTCGTACATCTTTTTTTACGCTTTTTTTTTTAAAATTTATTTATTTTAGTTTTCTGCATTTTTTTTTTATTCTTTTGAGAATTCACATGACGGCGTTTCACCCTTTTTTTCCCATGATTACATTTATCAATCCGGTGAAAATATTAGCAGGGCTCTTTTATTTCGGGTACCGGTTAAGTTAAATGGAAGCCGAAAGTTGTTTTTGGTCAGTGCGGTCATTTAACACCGTCAAAATTTCTCACAATTTTTTTTTACATACAGTATAATAATAAGTAAAAAAATAAAATTTTTTAATAATACGGTACGTTAAATTTTATTTTTTTTCCGTTTCTCTTCATGCTAAAATAAGACTTTTTTAAATACGAATTTGGTTACCTCTTTTGGTTGCCTGATTTAAATTCATTGATCGTTTTCTCGTGTTTACGTAAATGATTATTAGCATAATGTAATGTGGGAAAATTTACTCTTCGTTTTTTTTTAGGGGGAATTATTGATTTAGAACAATATTATCGGCGATATAAATTCCGTTTTCGTCGAATTGAGGAATTATTGATTTGGAACAATATAATCGGTGATATAAATTCCATTTTCGAAATCTTGCTGGTTGTATTAAGGAAGATTGTAAAATTAGAATTAGGTATGGCATTTCCGTTTAGTTTTCATACTAGAAAACTGTTTTCCGTATTTAATATTATACATGTAACGACAAATTTATTGGAAATCCTGATTTCGACGACGTAATTATTTTGCTGCTTTAAGAAACAAAAATTATTGGCAAAAATTAAGTACCGGTAACTTAAATAAAAAGATGGATTTTGTTGACGGTAGTGGTTTGTGAATGCGTAACCTTAAAGTGAACTCGGTTGTTTGATCGGGGACTTTAATATTGGCGGTAAAACACTACACACTACACAAGGAGGCGTGGTTTAATTGTTTTTTTTTTGCATTCCCATTCAAACAGCAATGTGTGATGTTTTTTTTTTTAGTCGTCGATGAACCTTGACTTTTCATTCTGTATGCTCATGTACACTTTTTTTTTTTTGCTGTTTCACTCATCTCGCATCCCATTCATAGTTCATACAAGACGACATTGTCATCCATTAATTCTCAGCTTCATTCATCTCGCCATTTTCACCTCCTTTTCTCGCCTTTTTTTTTATTATCATATTTTTTATTTCTATTTACCGGTACTGTATTTATTTTTAAGTAAAGCTCGACAGATTGAAAAATTGAAAGGTTTCTTGAAAATCGTGTTTTCTTTTTTATTTTCTTCATCAAATATAAACATAAAGGCTTTTGAAAACACATGAATAGGTTCGGCGGAGGAAAAAAAAATATTAAAACTATGATAATCTTTTTTTTATATATACAGTATTTTTTTTTCTTTGATTGATAGAAAATCAGGTCGTTTGAAGAATGGTTTGTAGGTTAGCCATTGGAAATTTCTAAAAAAAAATCGCTCTTGAACTTGCAAATTTTTGAAGTGTAATAAAATTAAAAGAGTTAAGTATACCTGTACCTGCGAAAGATAAGCATAGTAAATTATTATACTTGTTTTACATCGCGTTTTTAACGAACCTTGACAAATTTTAAATTTGAGAAACTGAACATTAGTAGTATAGATATCAGTAGCACCCCCCAATCAGATTGCAGGGATTTAGTGTGGGAGGCGTTTTCGACCAATCAGAGAGCAGGGTTTGGGGGTGGTGAAAAAG
>JAQGAZ010000907.1:0-41458 GCA_034692225.1 Polydesmus complanatus
GATTGGCCACGGCGACCAATGCCATCGGCGCCCTGTTGATGTTTGCTCTCAAAATGTCCGCTTCTTTTCTATTTCTCCTTACGATCTACGACTTTCTGAGTGCATTGCTGAAAGGAACAAACTGTCAACACTGCCTCTTAACCGATAACTTTCCTCTAAACACATTTGGCTTATTCTACCTGATGATTATCGTGTTCTACTTGCGCGTGGCCCCATTAATCAATCACATGGTAAATTATTTTTTTTGAAACTGCACGTTTGTACCTGACTGAAAATGCGTATTAAAGGTTGTAATATGTGTAGCCCTCAAAGATCTCAGCAAATATTCTGCAAGCCGTAATAAAAGAACATGAAATGTCACATGGTCATTTTTTGAGATCTTGGATGCTTCAGGTTAGTCATAACAATATAAAACCAAAATATTTATATATATAAAAAACAATTTTAAAATATTTTGTACGGTATATGAATAGACTCGGATGAAACACTTGATCCAATTAGCCCACATAAACTTAGATAAGCCACCGTTGACTATTTTGAACGAACCAGTTGATCACAAGGAGATTATTACGGTAAATATTGTGAACAATTAATTGATAAATTTAATAATTATTATTAACGTTTTTTTACAGTATTTTGTTGATCTAGTGGATTGTTCCAACTTATTTTATTCTAAACCTCTACTAGGAAGCTAGTGGGTAAAGATTACCTAAATCAAGAGATAGCATTCGAAAGTGACCTTTCTTGTAAACAAAATCATTCAATGTAATGTTGTTGTTTTTAACTCATGATTACACACACACACCAAACACCACTGTAGCAAAGCAGTTCGATTTTACGATAAAATAAAAAGTAATGTTAAAGTAAAAATTCATGTTCGCGCATGTGTTTACTCTATTAAACCGAATTAAGTAAATCTATTTTATAGAGGATAACTAATTTTATTAAGAATTTCTAAAATTTGGATTGTTTTGTGAGCAGAGAGCCGTTTATGACAACCCAGCGAAAAGGTGCAATGCTAGGCCGACTCCTGCGAACCTACCAGGACGCAAGCGCCACCAGTACATTCAATTCAGGTTCCAAAAACAGTATTAATATTGGATATATGTCTCCCGATGGGAGAACGTATCAAATATTAAGCTGATAAGAACAGATACTACACTTTGATCTTAGCCAAAAGGCCGAGAAGCGATACCTACACAGCACTTACAAATTTCACCTAAGATAATCAATGAAAACATTCATCTACGGAACTTTTGATACTTAAAATTTGCTTTGTGAACGAATATTTTGCACCAAAAATGCAAAATTACTTTTAATTGAAACTTTATAAAATGTTACATATTGTTGATCACTCGTTTAAGCCAATTGTATTCTATTTATTAATGAAAATGATTGAAAAAGATTTAATGATGACTACTACTACGGTACCTATCAGCTGCGCAGTGTTTCAAACCGTCTACGACCGAAAATGACCCCTATTTTTAAAGGTGATCAAGTTTTCGGTGCTACGGTTTGATACAGTAAGATTAAACTTAGAAATTATTTCCCTTTTCATAGCTAATCATTTCATGTTTATTTTGATAATTGGGTGCGATAGATTAATGTTCGACAGTACGAGTATCTGATACATACAGTAAAATAAATACAGTATTAAATTTTAATTAATTTGTTCCTAATGATGCAATTGCGAACGAAAAGATAAAAGCATTCTCCAATAATATAAATATCTAAAATAAAAGTAAGTAAACTTTTGGTCATTTTTCTCTCACAATTTTATTTATAGGTGGCGAAGCAACAACAAAAAAAATAAATTATAATCTCTTACTGTACATAACCAGCTTAGAAAATTTAAATTTGTATTCTAACACTAATAAGTGAACGATAATTTTAGTTAAACTCAGTAATATTTTAAAATAAACGTGAAGCAAAGTTGTTTTCAAAACAAAAGATCCATAAAACAAATAAAACCTATTTAAAACCTTACTCGAGCAATTTATCAATGTCGGAAACTGCGGTTTAAAAATTAAAAACATAAGCAAAATCAATAAATAAAGTGAATGCTCAAAAAGATTATTTACCTTTTCCAGTAACTGATCCTAAATAGCGAATAAATCTGTTCAAGTTTGGCAAAATGTCCATTTCGTTTTCGAATAAATCGCAGATTCGTTGATGAAGCTGAATGTCCAGCATCGATCGCATTAATAAATCATTATTCATCGGATCCCCGCAAATTTCTTCCTGATAATCGTCCAAATACTTCAAAAATATTTTATAAATGTCGCGGCGCTTTTTAAAACGAATCTAGAAAAAAAATGACTTTAATTTAATTTCCAACCATAAAAATAATAAAAGAAATCAATCAAAATAACCTTGACATTTTCCAGAATTTCTATGAGATCATTGTATTCATAACACAACAAATCAAACGACGCTGCACGTTGGGTCTTTTGGTTTTCGTTCGGTGCATTTTCCATCGAACCCGGATAAACTGAAGCGCACGAAACGGTCGATTGACTTTCACTTTTCGTCGGCAAATCTGATGATTCCGCTAGCTTCAAAGATGCAAAATTCGACGTAGATGCTGCAGCTTCCGAGATTGCATTTTCCTTTGACAACTTTTCTTCATTCGATAAAACATCAACCGACTCGGGAATAAATTTCAGCGTGTACGGAAATAAATTTAGAGACGAAGCATTTGATTTGGGTGGACGATGTCTGCTAAATTTCTCTGGCAAAAGAGAGACTTTCTTCGGACTGAAAAGGGCGTTTCGAGTCTTGTACATTGCGGCATGATCGATAGGTGAATTTCTCACTTTTTTAGGCGTTTGTACCTCGGCGTTTGTAACATCTTTAACGGCCTTAGATTTGGACGCTTTAACAACTGACGCTTTGAATTTCATCCTTTTCCCGTTTTCTTTGTTGAATTTCAGTCGTTCACTTTTAAATTTTAATTTTCTTTGAGGTTTTAATTTTCTAACTTGATTAATTGAAGCGTCGTCAAGCGGCTCCATACCGCGAGTGTCTTTCAAAGTTTCTTTCTAAAAATAAAACTTTTAATTTCTATTCTTGCGTTCTTAATAATATTATTTAAAAAAAGATGTTTACCCAAGCAACCACCTTCAGCATCGATAGAAAAATGGTATCATCTGGGGGAAGAAATTTTCGAAATCCCGACGAAAGATCCACATCATTTTGAAAGGTCACGGCCGCGTATCTAATCACTTCCAACGGCTCACCACTAATAAATGAATCGAACACTCATTTAATTTATTGTAAAATATTTTTACTTTAATATGTTTGTTTGTTTACCTTCCAGAGAGATAATCGATTAATTTCACGCAAAATGTTGGGTAAATTTCTGGACGTTTCCATTTCACCACTTGTAAATAATTCATAGCGTCCGAATAGACGCATTGAGCTGGCGGCGTGTAAGTTAATGGCAGAACTTCCACCGTGGAATTCATCTCGTTAATATCCTAATTTGCGGCAATCGAAATAATATTGACAAATAACATTTGAAAATGCACTTTCCATCAATCTACAGCATTTCAAATAAAAAAAATAAACAACAGTTCCGCCATCTAGTATTAAGAGCAAGAATAATAATTAAAATTATTGCAGAAATTTAATTACGAAATACATTAGTATTACGAAAATTAATGTTAAAATTACAATTTAATATTATTATATTAAGACGAACGACTAAGCTCAATCGTTTTTTGTTTTTTGAAGCAGTTGAGAAAACTATTTCCATCTAAAAGTGACGTCATTTCTTAAACAAAATTGGATTTAAACTAAAATTTTGAAACTTCGATCAAAAAGTTTCCATACGAAAACAAGCTTTTTGAATTTGAGAAAAAACAAATGCGATTTTTTGGCTATTAAAATTCCAAACTGAGCAAAAATCTTAAATTTAATTTAAAAAAACATAGTTTTTTAAACTTGATTTAATTTAATAAATTCATTTTAAACTCATAAATTACAAAGGAAAATACGATTAAGTTCTAAATTATTTTTTAAAAATAATAACAAAGTTTTGACAATCTTAAAGTCCATTAAATCTGTTTAATTAAGATGAAAAATTGAACCAATTATTTTATCTTATCCAATTGATCTAGAAATTTTTTATATCGTTAGAAAACAAACATTTTTCGGAACAGAACTCTTATCGATTCCTAAATCGCAGTCGATTGTTCAGCTCGTTGCTTAATCATTTGAGGAGTATTTTCGTCCAGCGGTCTGCAATATTTCTTGAAGAAAACAAGTACCGAATAAGCTGAAAATAAAAATTCTTATAATTCAAGTTTCAAAATTTAATAATAACTCAAATAAAATGCACCGACCATCGCGAGCAACTTCCTTAAAATAGGGTAAAATATTCCCGAAAGTAACCAACAGCACGATATTATCTTGTAATAATTCGCAAAGTTGCTTAACAGCTGGTTCAGTGGCCGGATTAAACGCCACTTTATTTTCGTCTTTTCCTCGGTGAAAATCGCTCAAAATTTCCAAGAACTTAATGAAATTACTGGGTTCATCTCGAAAAGCCAACTAAATTAAACAAAATTTTAATTTAAAAAAATGGAAGGATTAAAGAAAACAATTAAAATTTTAGACCTTAATTTCGTGAAAATACTTGTTGGTAAAACTTTTTTGCAAAACCAAATAATGTCTTTCGTCGGTTAGCAATCCGGCATCCCATTCTAAAAAAAGTAAATAAAACTAAAGGTTAAAGATCGAAGTGAACGCGATTAGAGTTTGATATACAGTACCTTTTCGGTGAATTATCGATCTTTTAATGTGCGGACGAGATAATCTTTCCATCATTATATCGTCGTATTTATAGTTACTTATGGCATAATTCTCGGCCTAAAAACTCGGAAAAAAATAAATTACTAACGAATTCATACAAAAACAACCGTAATTTAGACTTACCATGGTGCTAGCGAAACGCCATAAAAATCTCTGGATCATGACAGTTTTTTTATGCGGCCAAGCATTTAAAAACGTCCACAAATCAACCTAAAATTAAAACATTTTTAAAGCATAAAAAAACCCATCAGAAATTTATCGCAAATTTTTTTTAAAAAAAGTTACCCGTAAAGCTCGAGTTATTTGAATGGGTTTTTCCGGGTTGTAATATAAATTCATGGCGAAATCCAGCAAAGGATTATCACTGAGATACGGTTCCATAATTGCTTTGGCGGTTTGTTTATCCACGCTACAAACGATTAAAATTAAAATTAAAATCAATAATTATAAATTATTATAATCTTGAGTTTTATAGACTTGCAAAATTTTTACCTTCCATTTTTACATTCCGAGTCGATATTTTCAAATTCTTGAGTGACTGTTCGCTTGTCGTAAAGAACGGTCAACAGCAAATCCAGAAACCAATAGTTTTCATCGACGAGGACGATGAAGGGAAAATCGTTGAGGACCGGCAAAGTTAGAGACATCTTGAAGCACGAGATAATAACGTTCAGTAAATGAACAAGTTGCTTTTCAAAATGAAAGAAGCGTTGAAGCAAAATTTTTTTTTTTTAATATTGCGAAATGAGTCCAAAATTCAAGCTCGAAATTTGCATATTAAAGCCAACTCGGTAGCGCAAACTCTAATTTTTGTAATAAATTTTCCAAGGTTTTCTATACTTTTTAAATGGGATGTTTCTTAATTATTTTTTACGAAAAAAAAAAAAAAAGTTCAATGACGTTATTACATTTTTAGAATAAACCATGTAAGAAAAATGTCTATTTTTAATTTATTTCGTTATTTTTTAAAAAAAAAAAAAAGATTAGCAGCGATAAATTTAATCGTATTAATAATAATTTCATTTGACAAAAGTACTTTTTGTTTATTTACGTAGTACAACACCTTTTTATAAAAAACAATTTTACCAATTACTTTACTTAATAATATTTATAAACATAAAACAAAATCTTAAATTTTGACACGATAAAATGTTTACATTAGTTTCCTTTTGAGTTAAAATTTTTATTTAAATTTTTGGGGCCCCAAAGTATGCAACATTTTTTATCAAGACAGCTTTGAACCGGGTTTGAGTTGTTAAATTGTGCCGCCGTAACCATTTTAGAATATTTATTGGTAATTAACGTTTGTAACTTGAAAAGCAAAGTAGAGCAAATGCGGTAAACATTGATTAAAATTGATTAAAAAGTAATAAAATTTCTCTTCTTTACGTAATAAATTGTATACGTCGTAGCACACGTGTTCTTCACTTTTTCTCTCCATTCGAAATAAACAAAAAATGTTTTTAAACTCCCAAAATAAACCCGGATTTGCAATCGAATGACAAAATTTCTATTAAAAAAATATATATATATAATAAAAAAAATCAAAAATTTGTTTTAAAAACTATTTAATTTAACCTTGAATTGATCGATGAAAAAGGACACGAATTCACTCACGGTTTCTCCTCGAGCGTAATTGAATACTGTAAATTTATACATTATCTTATTCATCCTTAATCGAGCGATCATAACTTTTCCGTAACTTCCGTTTTTAATCGATTCTTCTTCCGCCTGGAAAAATAAAAATTGTCAAAAAATTAAAAGATTAAAAAAAGATTTAAAACTATTTTATTGACTTTTTTATATAGAAACCAATAAAAGAATTCAGTTTCATCGAATTTGCTGATTTGTTTGGATATTTGCATCGTTCCATCATTTTTCCAATTAGCTTGCAGATATTCTTTCGAACGATGACTGTCAACCGCTTTTTTCCAACTTTCCTAAAAAAACAATAATTTCGTATTTCAAATTTTATAAAAATTTTTTTTTTTTTTTGAAAACAAAATGTTTTTACCAATAAATTTTTCGGGATTTCCAAATAAGCTTTGGGTTCGAGAAAAATCGACATTGCCATTAAAAGTAAAGGATAATTTTGAAATAATCTCTCGATTAATTCTCTCGCTTTTATGTGAGAAATTCTAGAAAATTAAAAACCAGGATTAAAAATTAATATCAAATTCAATGTTTATATATACAGTATATATTTTTTTTACCTTCCGAAATTGATTTTTTTTCTGATGGTCAAAAACGTTAAGCTAATTTGAGGTTCGTCCACCAATATGGTCGTCATTAAATCCTCGAACCATCGCGTTTCTTTAGGTCCTCGGTCAATAAATAAGCTTTCGGTGATACTGAAATTGGTTGCGGTCATTATTTTATTTTGTTATTTTTTTTTTTTTTGATCGTTGATTTATCCGAAGCGATCGAGAAAAAGTACTTTTTGAAAATGAGAAAATTTTCGAACTAAACACGCGGACGAAATAAAATCATTGATTATGAAACTTCGCAGCTTTTTATTCAATTAAAAAAAATCAAAGTCCATTATGCAAATTAAAAAAAAAAATTTCTAAGAGGCATTTTTTAAAAAATATTAAAAAAAAGTGCAACCTTGAAGCTGCTTGTTTTTTTGCTCAAAACGGTGTTGAAAATGCACTTTTGAAAGGCAAATAAATGCCAAAAAAAAAAATTTTAATTTTAATTGCATAAACTCTAATTTTTTGCTTAAATTTAGTTTTGGTGGAGTTTTGAAGTCGCTAAGACAATTTAGAAACAATTAAAACCCAAATAATTTTATAATAAACATTCTTTAATAAAACATTTTTTTTTGTAATAGAAAAAACACGCAAAAATTCTCGTTATTAGCAAAAATGAATGTAAATAATAATTTCTCTAAAATTCATTTAAATATTAATTTCATTAGAATATAGTTATCACAATTTTTTTTTATAACATTAAGCTTGTTTATCACGTGATTTCGTAGAATACATTTCGTTCACGAAAAGGTTAACAGCAACTAAGCGCGATTTAATTTTAATAGCAGTGCTAATATTAGCTCATTTTTTTTTTTTTTTTGAATTGGTGAACTCGATGAATGGGTACTTATTTAATAAGTGACGACCACATTTTTAATCTTCACGTCGCCGTCGATGTTGATTTTGGTGACGTCGTGAAGCGGAATTTGTCGGTGTTGGTAGTCGCAAAAGTGCGCTCCATTGACCCACACCTCGTAGTGGGTCGGGTGGCTTTTCACGAAGATGCGAAACTTGGAGTCTGGTTTAAAAGGTGACGCCTGGTCACGCTCTTCTTTGCCCCACGACCCGCCGTGCTTGGTGTTACGCACTACCACGTCGTCGCCGTCGAAACGCGGGTTGAAGTGCAGAGCGTAATCCTCACCCGACTTCCAATTTATGTGAAACCTAAAACCCAATTGATATGATGTAAATTAATTAAAAATTTGTAGAATGCAAATATTTATTTAGAATTTACTCACTAAATTAACTTAATTTTTGTATCATATTAATAGGATTTTTGTACATTATTAATTTAACAGTGGTATCAATGCAAATTTTATATTTATATCATTTAATTAATTAAATTTGGAATTTCGTGTCATTAAAATTTTGTAGCAATAAAAATTCATTAAAACTTTGTAGCAATAAAAATGCATTAAAATTTCGTATCAATAAAAATTCAGTAAATTTTCATATCAATACAAATTCGTCACATTTTTAACATCTTTAACATCAATAAAATTTCTCATCATTAAAATGCATTAAAATTTCTTATCATTAAAATCCTATAAAATTTCTTGTCAATAAAAATTCAAAATAAAATTTCTCATATTTAAAATGCCTTAAAATTTCCTATTATTAAAATGCATTAAAATTTCGTGTTAATAAAATTCATTAAAATTTCACATCATTAAAATGCATTAAAATTTCTTGTCAATAAAAATTCAAAATAAAATTTCTCATTTTTAAACTGCTTTAAGCTGCTATAAAATTTCCTATCATTAAAATGCATTAAAATTTCGTGTTAATAAAAATCCATTAAAATTCCGTATACAAGTCATGTAATTAAAATTTTATGTAATTTAAATTAAGTAAATATCTACCCTTTAGTGTTTTCCGTTGGTTTTCCAACAATAGACACGATCAAACCCGGTTTTGCACCATCCGGAATATCAATGTTAATCGGAAGTGACTAGAAACAATTTAAAAAAAATTAAATTCCTCCTTTTCAATTCACGGGATTAAATAGATCACAAAACTTGTGTCATATGAGTGCGTTTCATGTCACACATCTCAAAGTCTAATAATGAATCATCTTTTCATAACCACTAACAATATAAATAATACGTATTTCAATAATTGACTCACTTGCTTTTCGAGGACGACTGGAAAATCAGAGGGGGCGTGCACGTCCACAGGAACGTGTTCCACTAACGAATGAAAGCTATTCCCCTAAAATAAATTTCACATCGCTCATTATTTTACAATCAGCAAAACCAATTTAAAAAAACCCATTTTATTTACTTCATAATTTTTAGCGATAACTTGATGCAAAGTCACGAGACCTTTAATAAAAACACCCGTCACTGAACTTATCGGCACCCTGTACTTGTAATCAGCAAAATGATGACCATTCACAAAAATCTAGAAAATTCAAATAAACATTAATTATACTTGTACGAGGTAATAAATAAATTTGGGATTTGAAAGCATACTTTAAACTCGTCATCGTGAGCTTGAATGACCACAGTAAAGTCTTGACCGGTATGAAATTGGTGACTAGCGTGCACATCTTCATTACCCCACGCTCCCTCGTGACGACTGTTTAAAACCACGTGGGAGTTATCGAAACGAGGGTTAAAATGAAGCACTCGAGGCCCATCCACCGATTTGTCACCAGTCAAATTGATTTGAAATCCCCTAATAATTTCCCCAAAAAAAAAATTTAATAATTAACATTAATAACCATAAAATTAATATATTTTAGATCACCATAAGGTGTTTGAATAGTGCTTTTAAGTGGTTAAAATAAAATTTTGGTCATATAAAATTTGCATGCATTTATAAAGCTAGTATTAAATTAGCTACATATAGGAGTTTAAAATTTTGCCCCAATCAATAAAAGAAATTTTTTTTATTTATTAAATACATTTTTTTTTTTTAACTCAAAATAGGGAAAAAATTGAGCTGCCGGCTTATTGCTGCAAGACCTTCATTATTATTTTCTATTGAGATCAAGTTTTCAACGTTTATTACAACAATACATTACCATTATTATTATTTCAATAGGTTATATGAAAAAAAAAATAATTTATTTAGTACGCAGTTGACGGTAATAATAATTATTTATTTCGCCCACATTGTACTACCGGTATACATCGATAATACGCATGACGCAAGGTCGAAAAGTCGATAATAACACATCGTTGACCTAGTCTGAAGGTCAAAACATATGTCTCTCGAAAAATCTTTTTTCAGATTCACGCCGATCGATACCTTATAAATTCTTATAATACACTTATATTCTATTAAAAGCATTTACAGTTTAATTAATTTACCTGATGGGTGGGACCTCCAGCTCCTTATGGTAAGCTGGGTTCGAGTGACCGGTAACTGTCAGTTGAAAACCGGGACCCACTTCAAATTTAAAATTCTTCCCGAACGGGACTTTCTATTATTTATTATTTTTTTTTTTGTGTTATCAAAAATTATTTATTATTATTTAATCAGTGATTAATTCGCGTCAAAAATATTGTTTCTTACCGGACAAACGGCGGAGAGCATGTTGAGTGATGAACGAGCTACTGCGGTGCCACGAAAGCGAATGAATATGAGAAAAAAACTATTTATAAGCGGATGCAAAATCGTTGAGGAATGTGCGCTCACTCACGCTAAGCTATTTATACACTAGCTGACACTGTGTAGGAATCAGACACACACACACTCCCATAGAGATAATCTTTATTTTTAGATAATAATTATTAATAAAAACGTCATAGAGCGTGATGAGAATGACACGAAATTGATTCATTTGTTGACAATTTTTTTTTATATTGATAAATATTTTATTACAAAATTCTTTGATTACAAAAATTTGATAAAAACAATTTTTTTTTTTTTGACATAAAAAAAATATATTTTGTACAGTTTGCAGCTATTATTATAAATGCATTATTTGTATAATAATATTGCGTAGAAAAATAAATAAACTTCGGTATTTCCAATATTCCTTCAAAAGTTGTGGACTACTCTTGATTTGTGATTGGTTGGCCTGCTACAAAAATAAATAAATACAGTTAGTAAAATCTTTAAAAAATATAATATTAACAGCAATAAGTAATTATTCAAGAAAAGTGCAGAACATAATATTTATTTTAAATGCTGTCATAAGGTCGTATTCACACTGCGTACATCAAGGCCGGTAGGCGGTAGTCAAGTACTTGCCATACTTGCGTCAAAAAATGTTAAAACCCGTTTTGGTTCACTGCCAAACTCAAGATTAATGTCTTAATAAGCTTTAAAAAATTTTCTGGCAAACTGTGTAATATAATTGTACAAATTTCTATTGTTTACATTCTTTTCCAATGTAACTTACAGCCAGTAGTTCACAAAAACTTGCTAATAAGCTGCAGGTACACCGTTCCATGTCTAGTGACATTACTGAACACACTTTAATAAAACGGTACCAAACCTGTTTCGTACTTTTGTTGTTCATAGAATGCAAATTATATTTGTCTATGTTATGTATTCACTTTGTTCATTGTAAATTATTTAAGAGATTATTAAAATAAAATTAAATGTATTAACTTTAAAAAGTTCGAAAAATAAATGTAAACAGCGCATTTTGCTACTATAATAATATTGTTGGAATTAAATTCTAATTTTTTTTAGAGATAAGCTAGACATAATTAATATATACTGATCTAATTATGTTTAAAAAAAATGATATCTACCAATTGCTTTTGTGGGATTGGTCCATTCTTAAAAGAATTGCAAGTTTTCTATGGTAAAAACTGAAATTTTTTTAACTTAAAAATCTTTTAAAAACACGAGTGATTTAAATTTAAATTAGGCACAACAATAGCTTTTTACGATACTAGTTCTTTTCCAAAAAATCAAATTTACAAGAAATCTGAAGTTAAAAAAAAAAAAAAATGAATAAAAAAGATATTTACTACAGCAAGACCAGGAAATGAAGAAGCAACAAGACCATTTTCCCATTCGCAAGATGCAGGGATCGCACATGACGTTGACCACGAACGGAATGAAGGGGAATTTGTTGCTGGTCTTATTCACTAAGTCGATAAAGTCTTGATTTAATTTGGCCCAAATCGGTTTCTGCGTGGCGTATAACCACCGGCGTTGGCGTCTTCCGGCGGCCACGAACGAGTCTTCGTAGGATGCCTCGTCCGACTCCTTACTGAACGAAATCAAATCCGTTATGTTATTGCCCCCAATCGAATAAGCCAAATATTGAGACGTCAAAGAAAATAGTAAAAGCATCGTCACCAACATTTTGGATAATAATAATTATTTACAAAACGAAGGAAAAAATGAAGCGCTCTCTCCTTTCCGAATTCAGTTTTTGTACTCGGAACAACGGAAGCTAAACAAACATAACCCCCATCAAACAGTCAATATTTGTTATTTACTTTCCCCCCACTGTCATTCTGCTCTGTATAAAAAGAAGTTAGTTCGTGACGTAGCATTTTTTTTTTTAAATAAACAACAACCTGCAGTACCAATAACAATTCCAGAAAAGTTTTTACAGTACCGGTACATTTTTTTTTTAATTTTGATTTGAAAAAAATAATAATTTTCAATCTTAAAAGCACAAAACTTAAATTTGACTACGTGGCGCTGGCGCTGCGATCGGCTGATACTCCGCTCCAACCGATCGAACGTGGATTTTCGGGAGTATACGGCTTCCGGTCAACCTCTAAATATGCCTGAATTTTGTCCAATCCCGAAACTAAGCAAACTGCCAAAGCGCTTCGATTTATATTCATGGGTTTACTGGGGTACCAACAGTTGTCGAGGCTGTCAAAATACTCAACGTCATTCACCGTGGTCACTCCGTTGAAACCTCCAACAACGTACATCCGGTCTTCCAAAACCTAAACAAACATGAAAATTATGTTAAGAGTTCTCTAGAAATTTTTAAGAAGTGTTTAAATAAGTTACTTCGATCCCAAAATTACTTCTCACGTTGGTCATATCGGGTACATTTATCCATCTTCCTCGCACCACGTCGTACTTTTCGACGGAACGCAACCTCATGGTTCCGTTAAAACCACCTTAACACACAAATTTATACAAGGTAAAACGTGTCTTATTAAATAGGTGATGCAAACTAGACTTACCAACCGCGTAGATAAAGCCCTGGTAAGCCGCGCAAGACACTCCACTGCGTTGCATTCTCATGTTGGCCAGCAAAGTCCATTGGTCAGTAATCGGGTCGTAGCATTCGGCCGAATTCATGCAATTCTGCCCATTGAATCCGCCCACTACGTACACTTTTTTGTTGAAGGTCGTAGCATCCGCGTCACTGCGACGAAAATGCATCTGCGAAATACGCTTCCACTGCAACCAATTAAAACACCGCTTAAGATTTTAAAACTTAAAACTATAATATTAAATAGACACTTGATTAGTGCTGGGATTGTAAACTTCGGCCGTGCACTGTCTGCGTTGGCCGTTATATCCTCCCAGGGCGTAAATTAACCCGTCGAGCTGAGCCACGTTCACGTAGCATCTACGAAATGGATTGTGAGGCTAATAATAATTATGAACGATATTTTTTTTTTGGTTCAATTTACTTTACCTTTGATCATGCATTGGAGCAATTTCTCTCCAAGTTTGAGTTCCGAGGTGAAAGCACCAACATCCGTTAAAATATTCGATGCCATCGAAACCTCCGATGACGTACAATTCCGAACCGATAACCACGCAGCCGTGATAGGCTCTTGGACCGGGCGAATCTTCCATGTGAATCTACGGATATTTTAATTAAATACTTTCTATATAGGCCCCTACAAATTAAAGCTACCTGCGTCCATTTGTTGAGCCGGACGTCGTATGTTTCTACCATTTCGGTGGGGTTACCGCCGTTCCATCCTCCGACTACGAAAAGTAAGTGGTGAGGTAGCCGCGCGGAAGCGATGGAACGCATTTGAGAATACAGCGAGTCGTTCCTTAATCCTAATCCGTCCATATACATGAGGGTTTGAATGATGAGTTGTTTACACTCGTCCTTTCGCTTGACCACGTACGGATGACGATTGACTTTTTCTCGGAAGTAGCTGGGCTTCATCAGCCCGAAACGTACGGTAGACATCAACGCCACCAGCTCCGTTTCTCTGTTTTCCGGGTCAACGTCGATCCAATTGAGAACGAGTTCCCACACCACGGATTCGTCGCTGGCGTTCAGTTCGTCGCTCTTTAAAATCTCCGTCAGCTCCTCTGCCGTCAAATTCAACAGCTGACTATTTCCCCGGCACACCGACACGAAATATCGCGTGATATATTGATACGCCTGTCTGGCCAACTCTACCAGAATATTACTCCGAGCAAAACTGAAAACAAAAATTTGATGATTATTATAGGCTACTAGAACTTAATTAATTCAGCAAGTTTGACGTTTAACTTGTATATCTCTAAGCAGTTGTCGGAATTTAATTGTTTGGTTATAAAGTTTCGGCACACGTCAAGTAAATTTAAAATGGCCAGTTGATGGGCGGCGGCCACGAGCTCCGTGGCGTTCTGGGCGGTGATGTTGATTTCCCTGGTGTAAGCGTAGCGAATGAGGAGTTTCATAGTCTCCGATTTTATCTCGGGAATTTCCACTCGGTCTCTCTTTTCGCTGGAGTCGAACAAGTACTGAAAATAAGGAGTGCAGCGATACATGATGGCCGAATGGACGGGGAAAGTGCCTCCGTCGTCCGTGTGAATGGTTGCGTCGCAATTGGTTCCGTCTTGTTGCAGCGAGTACATGAAATGCATGGACTCGTCGCTTCGTTTTTTCGCCGCTTCACGCTCGTTAACGTCTAAAATATTTACGTCTAATAATTTTCCCGACATTTTATTTTATTTTTCCTACAAATTTTTTACGTTTCGAAATTATTAGATTTATAAAAAAAAAAATTATTAGAAACAAATTCGAAATTTTAAATGACAGAACGTGCGAATTGTTTGTTTGTTTTGTTTCTTGCGCGAAATTAAATTTTTGCGGTAATTGGTTATTATAAAAATAAAAAAATATTTGACCCACGTAACACAATATAATATTTCCAAAATTTATTGAAATGCTTGAAAATCGAGAAAATTAAAATCAACAAAAATCAGCTTTAAAAACTTAAATTTTTCAGTTTTTTTTTGTATCTTAATATCCTCGTCAGTTTCAACTAGAACTTCCAAACTGTGGTACAGGTGTTTTCATATTTAAATGTTTGCTTTTGCCAGATATAAATAGTGATTCATTTGCTCACTTCCATTTTAAAGTGGCATCCTCTAATATTTCAAGAGCTTTAGTTAATTTCAATTTTGCTTTTGCATCTCCCTCTCTTGAGTGTTGTAATTCAACGTATTCTTTAAAAGAAATTACTGTTTCATTACAAGTGTTGACGACCTCACTCACCAAAAAGTTTAAAAAACAACGCCCTTTTTTTTCATTGATTACTATCGATAAATTGTCCCATCTATATCTCTTGATGTAAAGCAATTGTTCTTTTTGAACATCAGTTGCTTCGTTCAAAACATGCTTTATCAGATCTTTTTTAGCTTCAAATAACTTTAGTATAATACTACTAAAGATATAATGTCTTTGAAAAAAGTCATCGTTATTTGCAGATGCGAGCTGCCAAAGC
Source organism: Polydesmus complanatus (assembly GCA_034692225.1). Taxonomy (NCBI): domain Eukaryota; kingdom Metazoa; phylum Arthropoda; class Diplopoda; order Polydesmida; family Polydesmidae; genus Polydesmus; species Polydesmus complanatus. The sequence goes on from JAQGAZ010000907.1 coordinate 15,692, forward strand.
TCTAGAAACTGCTCTTCATAGTCGCAGTCTTTTTTATCCCGCTTTATTTTATCACAAATCAAGTCAAACAATTGGGAATACTCGTAGATGTCTAAATAATGAGACAATTTTTTTGCCATCTTCAAGAAGAGAGTTTGGTAGGGCCAATATAACATATTTTGAAGTACATTAAAAGCATTCCATTCAAACCATTTTTTCTGTTCTTCTTCGCTCATCAGGCTCAACAGAAAAAGAAATGTTTCCATTTTGCAGCTGTGGAACAGACTAAGACGCAGCACATTCCGCGTAAAATATTTTAACGACTTCCCTACCTTTTTCTTACAGCTCAATTTTTTATAGAAAAACTTGATCGCTGAGCGATTCGTTCCGTGGGTCGCCCATGCAAACGCAAATTCATAAACGGAAAAACTAAAATCATATCCACACGCTTTTAAAATCAATTCATACAATTCAGTTAATTTGTTGTTTATGCTATAAGTCCAAAAAGCCACCATATGGAAACGGTAATGTTTCAAATCCCTCGAAGCAAAAGCCCACATTTTAAAACGGTCTTCGAAATAATAAAACTTCTCTTTGCGTTCTTCCGGTATCTGCTTCCACAATATACGAACATCATCCTCAAAACAGTACATACAGGCAATTGCGTAACGCGTTTCGATGTCCAAATTTCCATCTTTAACTATTAACTCAGCCGTCTTTTTATATTGCACAGCCCCTTGAGGAGTCCAACACAGTTTCTTGGGAATTGTTAATTCAAGATCGTTATGATAGCACCACCATTTCTTAATCTCGGAACCGATTGGCCTTACCAGATTTAAGAGATTTACTTTTAAAGTTTTCGGTAGTGGAAGCGCCGATACTTTTTCCAATATATTATTTTCAATAACTTGATTTTTTAACGCATTTTTTATCGGCCAGATACCTTTGTAGGGAATATCATCAATCGGGTAATACGATTGAATTTTGATATCGGGTGCAATTTCAATCTTGACATCTTCTTGTTTCCATAATTCAGCGACTATCTTCATCTCCGCTGTTCGTTGAAGCGACGGTTCTTTTAAAATGTACATCGTCGTCTTTCTTTAAGTAATACTGTTAATGATCAAACATATTATTGTAAATTCATTAAATAAGAAATAACATTTAGATTTTTAGAGAATATTTTTTATGCTAAATTACCTTTTGATGCAATGGTTTTAAGGGTTTGTAGCTTTCTCGATGGTTGGTTGACCTAATCCTATTCAGCTAACGGGTCTCATTAATTTCAAACTTTAGTGCACAATTACTGATTAAAAGTTAAAACTTGTCAAAATCAGAATATAATTATTATACCGGTAACTTATTAAAACTTCAACTAACAAATTAAACAGTTAAAACAAATACGGAGTAATATTTTTGTAAATTATCCACGTGGTCAAATTAAATACACAAACTTTAAGCTTCCACCATAAAACGCGAGTTTTTCTTAACACAGCTGCCTTTGAAATAAACGTTCAACTAAGATGAAATGAATTTTAAACCAAGATTAAACTAAGATAAGGTACTATAGTATATTGAAATTATGGACTATACCACTGTAGCACACTACACAATGATACCAAGTGATTGCACTCGTATCTTGGACTATAGTTAACGACCTCTATTAAGAATAGCAGGGTGTCATTGTTAGTTGCTAAAGAAACCACTGCTTCCCATAGGTGGGAATATAAAAACAAACAAACAAACTAACAAATAAAGGTTATTAAACTTAGTTTATTAAATTTTTTAAATAATTATTTGTTAATCCAATAAAATCCTAAATCAAAAATATCTAGTAAACAAAACAAAAAACTTTAAACGTGATACGAAATACTCGTATTACTGCGTTATAAAAATGTACAAAATTAAAAAATTTGTTTCAGTGTAAATTAATTTTTAGAAACAAAATGATCGCAAAAAGTAACAATTTAAGCACATGCGTGCGAATAATAAAATTGTGTTTTAAATCACAAATTATGTTTTATAAATTCGTCAAAAATTAATAAAATTAAAGCACATATTATTGTTAATTATTAGGTAGGCACTTCGATTACCCATAGGAAAAATACGGTTTTAATTTTTTCAAAATAAAATTTTTGATGAAATTTTTGCAGCTTTTGTTTTTAAAAAATCCAAATTTTTTTCTCTTATCTTTACACTTTGTATATTGCTGAAAGAGTATGCAGGGTAGAAGAAAAATCTGTATCTTATCGATTTTGCATCTAAATTAAGGCCGATATCAACATTCTGCTAATGTGAGTGAATAGTAAAGTGCCCTGGCGCTATCCAATGGTCATGTCAAACTTGACCTTGAGGGTCATCTTCAAGGTCATAACAGTTCCAACTCTGAAATAATTAATGATAGAACAGAAAAACCACTTAGAAAGTTGTAGGCCATGGCCAAATTACTCTAAAGGCATTTTAAAACGTAAGACAATGTTTCTGTGTAAGAGGATATTTCACTTACAAAATGTCAATTTGCCCCTGATTTTTGCACACCTGCAATGCTTACTTGTATTGCACGTTGCTTTCAATACATGCTCGTGTGCAACTTTCGCGCTCAGTCAGGTTATTGGCTAAAGGACAATAAAATGATAACCATAAGAGGACGCTATCAGTACATCGGAAATAAAAGAAAAGGCGATTGTTCCATTCGGGTGGACAGAGTCAATTTTAAAGACGGCGGTCAATGGCAATGCTGCTATCCGATGGTCGACAGGGCCGTGGCGTGGGGTGATGCAGTGATGCGGCCGCATCAGGCGCCAACTCTTGGGGCGCCAAAACTGAGCCAAATATTGTAAAAATCTAATTATTTTGTACAAAAAAGAGGTTAAATTTGTCAATTTTTCCAAAAAATTTTCGCGCCTCGCAAGCTCGGCGCTCAATTATTCCCTAAATTAAAAGGAAAGGGGCGCTATTTTGAAGACTTGCATCAAATTGAAGAAATCTACCCCACGCCGCTGATGGTCGATAATAGGCCAGTCATTGAATAACTTTTAACGGTCTTAAAATTGAAAACGGAACTGATTTTTTCTACGGGTATCACATACAAAATATTTTATAAATAAAGCTAAATTAATTAAATAATTATTAAAGAAAATAAGTTGAGTTAAAATAAGACTTGCTCAAGATCTGAATATGTAGACAATAATTCTCATTTTAAGAAACTAAAAAATGAAAAAAACATCTGCTCTAAATTAATTAAAAAATTTAATTTTATTAAGATTGAAATAATATGCTTAAAGATTAAAATTGATTCAGCCTATAATAATAATAATTATTGAATTAAAAATCGTAAGAACAGTAATTGCATTTCAAACAAACATTTATTAGAATTGAACATTCTTATTTTTTTTTAAAAAATTTTTTGTTAATTGTAAATCAAACAAACAAATTTTAAAAAATTGCCAAGAAAAAACACATTTCCATAATATTAACAGATCATGAACGAAATTTAAGAAACAGGTTTATTAGTAGGGGCCCTGGGAAGCGACACTAATCGGAGCACTAAATTTAAGAAAATTAAGTTAAAACACGGGAATAATCAAAATTAAACCACACGAATTTACCTAATGCAACCATTTGTTCTATTTCCCCCAAGTGCTCCGATCTGCAGCTTGTCGATCTGCAGCATTTTACATAAATTCTTAATGACCTGTTGCTCGCGCGTTACTCGTAAACCCCTTTGGGCTTGATCCAGTTGTTGCTACTGATTCATCGAGTTTAGGTTGTTTAGGTTTTGGCGGGGTTGTAGTCTGACTTTTTCGTCGAGGTCTTTTACTACCCAGATCTGGGGGGGGGGGAGGTTTACTCGCATCGTTCTGATCGAGATAATCCGTCATGCATAATGCATTGCATCAACTCATCCCAATGCACGCTGTAACCATAAAAAAACCTACACAAATAAATTAATAATTAATTAATTTCGCTAAAATAGAAAAAATAGAAAAATACAAACTAAAAGCTTTCGGCAGTAGATGGCAAGCAGGTCATCTTTATCTTTTATAATTTTCCGGGCATCTCTTTCTGATGCTGGCGTCTGCACCGTCTGTTCAAGTAATTTGAACAGCACGTTTTTGAACCGGCTTTGTATCATAGCGTTTCTTTCCACTTAAAAATTAGCTGTTTGAAAACATTTTACCAAAACATTTTTTTACTTGTCGCGTGATATAAAGTTGCGTTAGCGGATCAACATTTAAATTCAAGATGCTTTTATTTTGTTTTATAAAGTAGTTTAAGAACATCTAGAAATTATTTTTTTTTTTAAATTTTTGATTATGCAAATTAAACAAGTTTTATACATCTAAAATTTCATTAATGAAGCGCAACTTACGGTCTTACTGTCGATGTGAAAGGTACTTTCAACCTGATGAAAGTCTTCTTACTATCGACCATCACGTTAAAGGCCATTGCCAGTAAGGGATGGTCATAAAACCAATGGTCGATTTCTTGTAGAACAGAAAATTCGTAATGGCTTAAATAAAATTTTTTAAGGTTTTTTTTCTTCTATTTTATAGCGTACTTTTTTTTTTTTTTTTTTACAAAAAGTTGGATAAGGTACGTACGGATCATTACAAGCGCTTAAAAGATCAAGTACTTTGTCCACTTTATGCTTCTAGAGACGAAATTCAATTGCCAACAGGTGATAAAACCATTTGAGCATTTCATTTTTTGTCTCTCGAAATTTAAATTTTGGTAATGTTTCCTCCCTAATTAAGAATATAGGTTGCTTACCGCCAGACGCCATGGTAGCTCTGCTCCCGCGCACTGTCCGAAAATTGAATGATACTACGAGGCAAAAACTGTTGGTTTTTTATAGCAGACAAACTGAATGTTGACCTTTTAATTTTTAAAATCTAATTTGAATTTTCAACGCAAAAATTATCAAATTTTATTTTAATTTTTTGTCGGCGATGATAATTATTTAATTACAACGAAATAATTATATTTAAAAATATAAATTATTAAAAAACAAGTTTTAAATTAATGCTTATCATTTTTATTAAATTAGAACCTTCAATTGTTGTTTACGTAAAAATTAACAGGATTAACTTTTTCGAGGTTTATTTAAATTATTTTATCAGTCAATAATAATTAATCTGCTGTTAATTCATGCAACAAATTAATTTCACGGGGTACAAATGTTATTAAATAAATACTTACTCGTCGAAAAATTCACAATTATATTAAATCCTACGAAAAATAAAAAAAAAACCAACAAAACAAAAATTCAAACTAATCAATATTCAAAATTTAATAACCTTTTTGAACCGCATTAAATATCAAGAATAAATAGTAACAAGATTTACCAAACATGAAAAAGATTAACAGTAAATTTGCATTTTAAATTAAGCAATATAAACACGAGCAATTATTTTCATCGCCAAGATCAATTAGCCTACATATTTTCTTCGCGATGTTCCTTAATACTATCTTTTTCCAATAACGAAGATTTAGATTCCTTGGCTAAAAATAAAACAAATTTTTAAATTAAAAAAACCCCCCCCATTTATTCACTTGAAACCTTTAAATTTTAACTTACCGAATTCGATAAATGTTTCGATATCATGAACGAAATTTTTAAATTGTAGCAAATAATTCTGAAATCCACTCAAATTTCGAATAGCGTTGAACACATTCTGGAAAAAATTTTCTTTTATTTTCGCTTGATTTTTTGATCTTTGAGGAGCAGTTGAACTCGAAGATTGTGCTCTAACTTCCGGCGGTATAAGATCTCCTATTTCATACTTCGCAATTGCATCGAAAAATTCTTTGACCGCCTGCTCCAATTGCACGGCGGGGTTTGCGCTATTTCTCTGAAATAAAATAAAATAATTAACAACTAATAACGCGCGGTAAAAGTAAAATAACTTTTGCTTACGAAAACGGCGTTCAAAAACTCGTGCACTTTTTCTCCAGTAACTGCATCGTACTCATTTCGTCTTTCCTTCCGAAAGAGCGAAAGTGCGTGAAGGCAACGACTATAAGTTTCTTTTAACATAGCCGTCATATCTACCTACAAAGTTATTTCTATTAATAATAAAAAAAAAAAACAAAAAAAAAAAAAAACAAAAAAAAAAAAAATCCGACGTTTTGCTTACTTTCATTGAGACAAATTCCCCTACAGTTAAATTCTGCCCATCAGAATTTATTTTCTGCGAGCGAAAATCCTCCTAAATAAAAAATTCATTACTGCACTTCAATCTATCCGTAAATATCCATTTCAAAATACTTACGCCGCAAGCTTGGCCGACGTCTAACAAATTACTTATCTCGCTAACGGAGTCGCTATTACTATATAAGCTGTTCAATCCCATACATAAATAAGGAAATGCTTCTTCATTTTTAGAAAGTAAGGCAGACATTTCGTCTCTGAATTGGACGGTTTTCTCGCTTAAAATAAAAAATATTTAAATTAATTCGTTGATTTAAATTCTAATATAAATTTTTTTTTAAAAAAACTTACCTTTTCCATCGTTTCATTAAGTCTTGAAAATCCATCACTTTATCGTAATCGTGGATGAAGGCGGTGATCAACATCTCGATAAACCACGTCGGCGGGTCTTTAACTTCCCGGCGAAAAAATAGTTGAAACTTGGGAAATATACAATCTTCGCTCCAATATTTTTCCATGATCGAGCATAAAATTAAAACACCCGTAATTATCGCACGATACGAGGAGAATTTCGAACGCGAGGATTAAGTCGTTTAGAATGAACTAAACGAGGAACTCTCTTGACCTTTTATAAGCACTAATTGTCAAGTGACGCAAATGCTTTACATAAATTTAAATAATGCATTTTTGTCGATTAAAATTTTGTTTATTTTTATGGTTTTGTAGTAGTTGTAATTTTGAAAAATATATTTTTTCATTAATTTTTCTTTACCGAAAGTTATTAATTTGAATATCATGTTTTAATAATGTTCATTGTAACATAATTTATTTTATACGGCCATTAATTGCGATAATTTAGTCTCTGCATTACGATTGCAGTAATTTATTTGAGTCGTAATCTTTGATTTACTGTATGATAGTATCTTTTCTAAATTTGTATGCGATTTACACAGTCAAAGAGCACCCATAACTCGTCGATAATAATAATTATTCGAAAATAATAATAATAAAACCTCTAAACTTAATGTCCTGCATTAATTATTTATTAAAAACTGTAGTTTACTGGAAAAAATTAAATTTGATTTTATTCATGTTTTTAATTTTTTAAAAATTGTACCATATTGTACAATAGTTTTATTTTGAGGCAAATTGCTTTTTGAAGATAATATTATTAAAATAAAAACCAATATTTAAAAATTTTGCGAATTAAATATTTCTAGTATAGTATTACAGTACTTATATATAGTACAGTATTATCATATGACTTCCTTTTTGACGAGAGGGAAGGGGAGCATCAAAGTTTTAGGAAGCTCAGAGTAGAGCACGGCACAAAAAAAGTTGAGAAACACTGATTTAGCCTGTAAAAGTGTACATAAACTCTCCATGTGCTCGAATAGTATTACATTTGTATCAGTAAGTTGTTTTTTTTTTGTTTTGTAGCTGTTGTGAGACATTTCAATTGCTCCAAAGCCAAAAGTTCTACTTTAATAGAAAATTTCCGTTTTGTAGTATAACGTTGAGCAGTTTCAGCCAAAATTTTCAAATTCATAATTTTATTTTCTTATGTTTTAATGCAGCTGTAAATTTGCCTGAATCACTATTTAACGTCCTACCTTCTGCTAATTAAAAAAGCGTATATTCCTCGCTTGATTCCACTGTGAATGTTTCCACGCTATCAACTTATCAGTGCATGCTACTGTAATTAACTTTGGTATCGTGACATCTTAACATGCATCTAATCACATCTTAATAAAAAAAATTAAAAATTTATTTGGAAATGGTAAAACACCAATAACTTTTATTAATTGTTTCATATTAAGTCAAGCAAAAAGACAAACACAATACAGTACAATTATAAACTAAAAAAAAAAATTAAATGCAAACGTATGCATCAATTTATTTTAGCCTAAGTTTTCTTTGTTTAAATGTTTTTTTTTTGCCAGATATAAATAGAGATTCATTTGCTCACTTCCATTTTAAAATAGTGTCGTGCACGATTTCAAAAGCTTTAGTTAACTTGATTTTGGTTTTTGCATATCTCGCTCTTGAAAGTTGTAATTCAACGATGTTTTTAAAATTAATTATCGTTTCTTTACAAATAATGCACTCATTCATCAAAAAGTTTAAACAAAGTCCTGTTTTCTCATTGATTACTATCGATAAATTGTCATATTCATATCTTTTGATGTAAAGCAATTGTTCTTTTTGAACATCAGTTGCTTTGTTTAAAACATGCTTTATCAGATCTTTTTTAGCCTCAAATAACTTTAGTATAATACTACTAAAGATATAATGTGTATGAAAAAAGTCATCGTTATTTGCAGATGCGAGCAGCCAAAGCTCTAGAAACAGCTCTTCATAGTCGTAGTCTTTTTTATCCCGCTTGATTTTCTTACAGATCAAGTCAAACAATTGGGAATACTCGTAGATGTCTAAGTAATGAGACCATTTTTTTGCCATCTCCAAGAAGAGAGTTTGGCAGGGCCAATGTAACATATTTTGAAGTACATTAAAAGCATTCCATTCAAACCATTTTTCCTGCTCTTCTTCGCTCATCAGGCTCAACAGAAAAAGAAACGTTTCCATTTTGCAGCTGTGGAACAGACTAAGACGCAGCACATTTCGCGTATAATATTTTAACGACGTCTTTTCCTTTTCTTTACAGCTCAATTTTTTATAGAAAAACTCGATCGCCGAGCGATTCGTTCCGTGGGTCGCCCATGCAAACGCAAGTTCATAAACGGAAAAACTAAAATCAAATCCACACGCTTTTAAAATCAGTTCATACAATTTAGTTAATTTGTTGTTTATGCTATAAGTCCAAAAAGCCACCATATGGAAACGGTAATGTTTCAAATCCCTCGAAGCAAAAGCCCACATTTTAAAACGGTCTTCGAAATAATAAAACTTTTCTTTGCGTTCTTCCGGTATCTGCTTCCACAAGATACGAACATCGTCCTCAAAACAGTACATACAGGCAATTGCGTAACGCGTTTCGATGTCCAAATTTCCATCTTTCACAATTAACTCAGCCGTCTTTTTATAATGCACAGCTCCATGCGGAGTCCAACACAGTTTCTTGGGAATAGTTAATTCGAGATCGTTATGATAACACCACCATTTCTTAATCTCGGAACCGAGTGGCCTTACCAAATTTAAGAGATTCACTTTTAAGGTTTTCGGTAGTGGAAGCGCCGACACTTTTGCCAATATATTATTTTCAATTACTGGATTTTTTAACGCATTTTTTATCGGCCGCATATCGGGGAAAGGACTATCATCAATCGGATAATACGATTGAATCTTGATATCCGGTGCAATTTCAATCTTGATATCCTCTTGTTTCCATAATTCAGCGACTATCTTCATCTCCGCTGTTCGTTGAAGCGACGGTTCTTTGAAAATGTACATCGTCGTCTTTCTTTATGTAATACTGTAAATTCATTAATTAAAAAATAACTTTTAGATTCTTAGAGAATATTTTTTTATGCTAAATTACCTTTTGATGAAATGCTTTTTAGGGTTTGTAGCTCCTTCTCGATGGTTGGTAGGCCTAATCCTATTCAGCTAACAGGTCTCATCAATTTCAAACTTTATTACAAAATTACTGATTGAAAGTTAAAACTTTGCAAAATCAGAATATAATTATTATATTAAAACTTCAACTAACTAATTAAACAGTTAAAACAAATACGGAGTAATATTTTTGTAAATTATCCACGTGGTCCAATTAATTACAAAAACTTTAAGCTTCCACCATAAATGATGAAACGCGAGTTTTTCTTAACGCAGCTACTTTTGAAATGAACGTTCAACCAAGATGAAATGAATTTTAAACCAAGATAAAATGAACCTTAAACCAAGATAAGGTACGAATTTGAAATCATGGACTATATCACTGCACTAGCACACTACACAATGATACCAAGCACTCGTATCTTGGACTATAGTTAACGACCTTTATTAAGAATAGCAGGGTGTCATTGTTAGTTGCTAAAAAAACACTGCTTCCAATAGGTGAGAAAATAAAAACAATACAAATAATAAAATGTGTTTCAAATCACAAATTATATTTTACAAATTAACCAATTTAAGAAAATTAAACCAAAATTTATTGTTAATGAAACTACTTGAAACTACTAAAGGTATTTGTCCCACGTAACACATACATTTTGTCATAATGATTAATTTTTTTAAAAAAAACATGTACATATTACTAGAAGAATAGCGCCACACTTAATTTAAAGAAAAATACAAAATTCTTTCTACAACAAATCCTTAAAACAACCTCCAGTAGGTTCAAAAGAGTTTAATGATGGCTGTTGTTGTTGTCGACGGTACGGATTTGACGCTAAGCTCGATACTAAATTAAATAAAGTAAAAGTTAAAATTAAACAATTATTATTATTCCACATTAAAAAGTAATTGTGGCGCTTACTTTCACGCACCAACTGCATTAGTCCTATATCCCGCACGTACATCTTCAATTCCAAAAGCAGATTGAAATTCTTATCCCGCGCTAACATCGTACACAATTTGCTAAAGAGCTCCTTCCTGGCCGATAGTTTCATTTCTTGGCTTTGCTCAGCGTCGATTGCCGGTGTTATTGAACTCAATTTCATATCGCAATACTCGACCATGTATTTCAACAGCTCATCCCAACGTTGGCTAAATCCGCAAAACGTCTTAGGAAATAATCCATCATTAATTTTAAGTATTTCTATTTTGCTCAATAGGAATTTCAATGTAGATTAAAATACTTACCACTAGCTTTTGGCAGTAAGTACGAAAGCGTTTGGAATTGAAAGCGTATTGAGAATGCTTGTTTTCATATAAAGACATGACGTGTAGCACCTCCGGGTATCGCCCATCGTTAATAGCCTTCATTTCCACCTAAAAATCAGTTTTTTTTAAAAAAAACAAATTTTTTTGGATGAAATATTTTTTATCGGTTACTTCTTTGGTGAGAAATTGTTGCGTTAACGCCTCCTTATCAAGATCCATGTTGCGATTATAATATGTGGGAAATTTATGCAAACGCATAAAAATCTAGAAAATTAAAATCCTTAAAAATACAAAATTTAAAATTTTTAGTTTTTTGTACATCAGAATCCTCGTCAGTTTCAACTGGAACTTCTAGACTGATGCAGGTGACGTCGCTGTTAAGCATGGCGTTGAAGGCCATCTGAAGAAGCGGATGGCCAGAAAGGCAATGGTCGATTTGTTGAAGGCGAGGTAAATCATAATCTCTAAGAAATCACATTCATTAAATTTAAAACTCTCGTTTACAATTTTATTCCATCAGTCTTAGTCGCTTTTGATAAGAGGGGTTCACGTCACAGCTCCATCTCGCATTAATGTAACACACATACTGTATAGGTTACTGGGCATTTCTACAGTCATTTGAAAGCTTTTTTTTTTATTATTCTAACTTCAGAAACAACAGAAAACGACGGCGCTGCTTCGCTCGTATCTTTGCGACAAAGCCTTTGGTAGGATAAATCTAAATTAGAGACAAAAATAATAAAGCAATATTTTTACTTCTCCCAATTTTTTAAAATGTCAGCCACTTTTTGCACTTTATCCAAATCCTCGACGAATTCCGTGACTAACAAATGATAAAACCAAACCAGCTTATTTCTGCTCGTATTATGAAAACTTAATTCGATTTCCGACAGTCTTTCGTGCGACGGTTTTTGAGAGAGAGTCGACGCCATGAACGTTGTTGCTGGGTATCCAAAAAGGGAATGAAAGAGAAAGCAGGAGCGATCAATAATAGGGGGAACACCGAATTGAATGGAGTCCGTCGAGCAAACTTTACAGTACCGGTATTTCCTCTCCATAGACACGCCTTACGGATTATCTCCAGGGAAATAAATTAATCTTATTACAGGATCAAAATACTATCTTTTATTTCTATACTTTTCAAAAAAAAAACCACTCAATTAAAAACAAAAGTTAAAAAATGAAATTTATGTGATTGATTTAAATTTCAGTATTTTCGTCTAATGTAATTATCAATTAAATTGGATATTAACAAATACACGTATTTATTTAAAAAAATTTTTTTGGATAGTTATTACGGGTATTGTTAGTTTTAAACATTTATTCATTCTTTCCTTTTGTTTTTAAAAATGTCAAATAAAAACATAGTTGATAAAACATGTTTATAATTTACAGATTGATTTTTAAGAATTCAAGCAAGTAAAATTTTATGAGAAACTGAAATTCATTAATCAAATAGGCTACATTGATTATGAATTTTTACTAAGACAATAATAATTGTTAATTAATTCACTCTGCTTGAAACAATTGATTGACTATCAGAAAAAAAAATATCCGATCTACATAGCATCTAAATTAAATCATAATAAAAAAAAATAGAAATTGAACTTGAAACAAATTTATTTAGAATAAAACAATAATGTTTATTTTTTTAGCGTTTTTTGAAATTATTAAACTATCATTAATCGAAAAATATTTTTTTGGAAAAAAAAACAAACAATTTCAATAAACAATTAAATATTTGAATCGATGAAGAAAACCGTACCGGGTATTCAAGATTGCTGTTGCACCTGTTGTTGGCCTGGTCTATACGGATGTGACACTAAGCACAATACTAAATTTAAAAGTTACATTTAAAAACAAATAATACAAATTAAAACTTAATTAGCGCTTACCTGTGCGCACCAGCTCATTTGTATACCTCGCGTAGTATTTTAATTCCAAAAGCAGATTGAAATTCTGATGCTTCTTTAACAGGTTGCACAAATTTCTAAGAAGCTCCTCAGTAGCTGATGTTTTCTTGTCGTCTTCGTCTTTATCAGTGGTGCGGATCTGAGTGGTGATTTGCGGTGGTTTTGGATTGAGTTCCAAATGGAGCTGATCGCCATACGTAACCATGCAATCCAACAACTCGTCCCAACTTTTGCTGTATGCGAAAGAAATCTTACGAAATAATCCATTATTAATTTTAAGTATTTCTATTTTGCTCAATAGTAATTTCAATGTAAATTAAAATACTTACCACTAGCTGTTGACAGAAAGTACGGAAGCGTTTGGAATTGAAAGCGTATTGAGAATGCTTGTTTTCATATAAAGACATGGCGTACAGCACCTCCGCGTATCGCCCATCGTTAATCGCCTTCAATTCCACCTAAAAAAATAAAAATCTATTTTTAGCGCAATTTGTTTTTGATCAAATCTTTTTTTTTTTTTGGTTACTTCTTTGGTGAGAAATTGTTGCGTTAACGCCTCCTCATCGAGATCTAAGTTGCAATTATAATATTGCCTAAATTTACCCAATTTCTTAAAAATCTAGAAAAACAAAATCATATAAATTCAACGTTAAAAATGTAAATTTATCAAGTTTTTTGTACCTCAGAATCCTCATCAGTTTTAACAGGAACTTCCAGACTGATGCAGGTGACGTCGCTGTTAAGCATGACGTTGAAGGCCATCTGAAGAAGCGGATGGCCAGAAAGGCAATGGTCGATTTGTTGAAGGCGAGGTAAATCATAATCTCTAAGAAATCACATTCATTAAATTTAAAACTCTCGTTTACAATTTTATCCCATCATGCAGATTCATGCTTGGTCGCTATTGATAAGAGGGGTCACGTCACAGCTCCATCTCGCATTAATGTAACACACATACTGTAGATTACTGGGCATTTCTCCAGTCATTTGAAAGCTTTTTTTTTATGTGAACTTCATAAACAACAGGGAACGATGGCGCTGCTTCGCTCGCCTCTTTGCGACCAAGCTTTTGGTAGGATAAATCTAAATTAGAGCCAAATTTAATTAAGCAATATTTTACTTCTCCCAATCTTTTAAAATGGCAGCCACTTTTTGCACTTTATCCAAATCCTCGACGAATTCCGTGACTAACAAATGATAAAACCAAGTCAGCTTTTTTCGGCTCGTATTATGAAAACTTAATTCGATTTCCGACAGTCTTTCGTGCGACGGTTTTTGAGAGAGAGTCGACGCCATGAACGTTGTTGCTGGGTATCCAAAAAGGGAATGAAAGAGAAAGCTATAGCGATCAATAAATAGGGGGGAACACCGTATTGAACACGTCTCTTCGTAAAACGAAAAGATATTGGCTGATCATGATGGGAGCCCGTCGAGCAAAATTTGCAGCACCGCTTTACGGGTTATCTCCAGGATAATAAATTATTCTTATTACAGGATCAAATACTATCTTTCATTACTACTATTCAAAAAAAAAAAAAAAAAAACACAATTAAAAATAAAAGTTAAAAAATGAAATTTATATTATTGATTTAAACTACAGTATTTTCGTCTATAATGTAATTATCAATTAAATTGGATATTAACAAATACACGTATTTAATTTAAAAAAATTTCTCGATAGTTTTTATTGTTAATTATTAGTTTTGAACATTCTTTCCTTTTGTTTTTAAAAATGTCAAATAAGAACATAGTTGGTAAAACAAGTTTATAATTTGCACAGATTGATTTTTAAGAATTCAAGCAAGTAAAATTTTATGAGAAACTGAAATTAATTAACCAAGTACATTGATTATGAATTTTTACTAAGACTTTAATAATTGATTCACTCGGCTTGAAACAATTTATCGACTACCAGAAAAAAAAATATTCGATCTACATAGCATGTAAATTAAAATCATAATAAATAAAAAAAACCAGAAACTGAACTTCAACAAATTTATTTAGAATAGAACAATAATGTTTTTTTTTAGCGTTTTTTGAAATTATTAGATTATCATTAATTGAAAAACATTTTTTTATAAGAAAAAACAAACCATTTCAATAAACAATTAAATATTTGAAACCATGAAGAAAACCGTACTGAGTATTCAAGATTGCTGTTGTAACTGTTGTTGGCCTGGTCTATAAGGATATGACGCTAAGCACAATACTAGATTTAAAAATTACAAATTAAAACAAATAATACAAATTAAAACTTAATTAGCGCTTACCTGCGCACACCAGCTCCCTTGTATACCTCACGTAGTATTTTAATTCCAAAAGCAGATTGAAATTCTTTTCCTCTTTTAAAAGGTCGCACAAATTTTTAAGAAGCTGCTCAGTAGCTGATGTTTTCTTGTCGTCTTCGTCTTTATCAGTGGTGCCGATCTCAATGGTGATTTGCGCTGATTTTGGATTGAGTTCCGAAAAGCGCTGATTGCCATACGTAACCATGCAATCCAACAACTTGTTCCAACTTTTGCCATATGCGCAAGAAATCTTACGAAATAATCCATCATTAATTTTAAGTTTTTCTATTTTGTTTAATAGGAATTTCAATGGAGATTAAAATACTTACCACTAGCTTTTGGCAGAAAGTACGAAAGCGCTTGGAATTGAAAGCGTATTGAGAATGCTTGTTTTTATATAAAGACATGGCGTATAGCACCTCCGCATATCGCTCATCGTTAATCGCCTTCAATTCCACCTAAAAAAATAAAAATCTATTTTTAGCGCAATTTGTTTTTGATCAAATATTTTTTTTTTTTTTGGTTACTTCTTTGGTGAGAAATTGTTGCGTTAACGCCCCCTCATCGAGATCCATGTTGCGATTATAATATTGCCTAAAATTATACAAATCCTTGAAAATCTAAAAAAACAAAATCATATAAATTAAACGTTAAAAATGTAAATTTATCAAGTTTTTTGTACCTTAATATCCTCTTCAGTTTTCACTGGAACTTCCAGACTGATGCAGGTGACGTCGCTATTGAGCATGACGTTGAAGGCCATCTGAAGGAGCGGGTAGCCAGAAAGGCACTTGTCGATTTGTTCAAGACGGTCGAGATCATAATCCCTAAAAAAAAAAAAATTGCATTAAATTCTTGTTTTTATTATTACCGGTTTTGTTAATTTAAAAGCTTAATTAATGCACTTACTGCTTCCAATCCTTTAAAATGTTAGCCACTTTTTTTATTTTTTCCGAATCACGAATGAATTCCGTCACCAACAATTGATAAAACCAAGCCAGCTTTTTTCTGCTGGTCCCGTGAAAAGTAATTTCGATGGGCGAAAATGTATCCTGAGGAGGTTTTTTAACGGGCGAAGACATGATTGTTGCTCGTCGAGTGTCAGAAAACGAAATGAAATAACGAACTGAAGAGTAGCTACCTCGGACTGATGAGTAGTAGCAGGCGATAATTATTACTCCGAGTATTTACTATTATTGGTTTTTGACCTTTGAATTAAAAAAAAAAAAAAAAAAAAATTTGAATAAACGTCAGAAAAATGCATTTTTTCATTAATAAATAATTTAACGTATTCTGTAATAAAATTTTGTAATGATATAATTTTTAAAATTAATAATAAAATATGGAGATTATTTAAAAACACACGTTAAAATTTAGATTTCATGTCAAACAAAAACTTTACGGTAATTTTTCAAGGTTATATTGCAAAATTAAAAGACTTTTATTTATTAATTATGTAAATTTTTTTTTCGCGATTGTTTCATTTTATTTAAATTAATTTATTGCAAGTTTAACGTGGTCCGTTACTGAATTAATTTAATAGAATGTTTTATTATTATTGAACTTAATTTTTAATTTTTTTAAACTGGATTTTTAATTTTATTTAAACTCGATTTTTAATTTTTTTAAACTCGATTTTTAATTTTTTTAAATTTGATTTTTATTTTGTTATATATGTGATTTGTTTCCACCAGATTTTTGAAACAGATTTCAATCAATAAAACCTCATGCAGTTCCTCATTTTTTAAACGCAGTTAGTTTGAATGGATCGATGCTTGGCCAAATAGATTTCACTACAACTTAATTTTTGATGGAAATATAGTATAGCGTATTAATTGATTTTTCCTAGGTATATTTTTAAAAACTTAAAATTCATAAATTTGCAGTTATTAAAATTAATAACTTAAAAGTGAAATAAAGCTTACGACGTAGGCTACAAATTCAAATGTATCAAACAATTTTACTATTTTTTAGAAACTCATTGAAACACGCAAAAAAAATACACATTAAAAAAGTTTGCAAAAATCAATGCATTTATGAAAGACAAGTTTTAATTTTGCAATTCCATTTTGGCAATTGGTTTCACCAAAGACTCGTTTTCCTTCGCTAAAATTAAAATTACAACAAAAATTAGACCAAACTACTCGTATACAATTATGCACTTGGTTTAAAATAAAACTTTTAACTCACCGAATTTAATAAAAGTAGACAAATCGTGAATATAGCCTTTCAATTCAATCAAAAAATCAGGAAATCCGTACAAATGTTTGATACTTTTAAACGCATCTTCGAGAAATTTTTCTTCCTTATTTGAAGCTTCATCAAAGCTTTTGACCGCCTCGAAAAATAAAGCGTGCGACTCCTCGTTCTTTTGCTGTTCGTTTGTCGCCTGCGATCAATTCAACAAGTACAGTAGTAAAAAATAAAATATCGCAAAATATTTCTTACAAAAACTTTTTCCAAAAATGATTTCACATTCTCTCCAGTAACCGGAGGAAAATCGTTAGTCCTGCCTTTCCGAAATATCGAAAGCGCGTACAAAGCCCTGCCAAAGGTACCCTGTAACATGGCGGCCAAATCTACCTACAATTTTCATTTTATTAGTAAAAAAAACTTCATTAACAAAAAATCAAGCATGTTGTTTACTTTCTTAGAAGCATAACTCTGAATAGTCGGACCACTTTGCCAGTTAACATTACGAGGTGACAGCGCCTTTGCTTGACAGCTTTTCTGATCTACATACTCAGTCTAAAAAAAATGTTTGCAAATCAAAAAATAAATAATAATAAATTAATAACTTAACAATCATTGCATGCGGTATTTTATTACAATAAATAACAATTATTTCAATATTTACATAGTAGCAGCGTTCGACTCGTAATTTATAACCTTCGAAGAAATGTTCGCCGTCATTTTTTTTCAAAAGAACATTGAATCCCATCGAAAGATAAGGAAAGGCTACGCTATTTGTAGAAAACAATGCGGAGGTTGCATTTCTCCGTTCGTCATTTTCCAATCTTTAAAAAAATAAATGTCTTTAAAAATAATAATCTTTAAAATAAATTGTTGATAGCAAAAAAACAGAAAAAGCCCTTACTTTGTCCATTGCTTCATTATATTCTGAAAATCAGTCACTTTCTCATAATCGTCGATGAAAGCCGTGATCAATAATTCGATAAACCAAGGGGGAGGGTTTTGATTTTCCACGCATAGAATTTCAAAATTTGGAAATCCACATTCTTCCTTCCAAATTTTACTCGGTTTTTTTGATGCAGTTTCAGCCATTTCGAATTTTGATTTTTCAACTATCAAAAATTTTGAAGTTAATTTATTTATTTATTTTTTTTTATCCCTATAATAATAGAAAAGTTAGTTTGAAATTTGTATTTATATTTACTTACCTTTATAGGAAATTAAACTGTATAGTTTGCGCTTTATACTTCTTGTTGTTTCAGTTTTTTCTCTGCTATTCAATGAGAAAAGAATAATAATTTGGTGAACATCCCTACTCCATCTCGCAGCCACCTTGTGCCGTTGTTGACTCATCATTTTCTTTCCTTCTCTCTTCCTTGTTGTTGCCTAGCAACGCTTGCCGGAGACCCAGAATGCCACCCCTTGTTAGTCAAAGAAGAGTAGGTAGTATCCAGGGCTTAAACCTGCGGAAACACCCTACTCCTCAGCTTTCTTATAGCCAGATTACAAATTTACAGGAGTGCGCTATACAGCCTATACTCCCAGCTTGCAACATAATATTTATTATTCGGAATACAGTGTACTTGTCTAGGGATAAATAATTGCGTTCCGGCCTTTCTATCACATTCACGATATTCGTTGCGCAAACTAGAATTTAATGCATCCTAAAAAAATATGTAATTCTTTAATGCAATAATATGTGTGGCTTTTGTCACACAAGTTAGAGTTAAAACAAATTAATAATATAGCACAAGTTTAATTATTTCGTTAATACAAATTCATGAAGTTTATTTATCATGTAGTTTGAAACTATGGATAATAACCCTGTGACCAAGACTGTGATTGCTTTCCTATTATAGACTAGTTAACGACCTCCATTAAATATATGTTTCATTTGGTCAACGCCTAATTATTAAAAAAACTGCTTCTATTGGGTGGGGAAATTAAATACAAATGAAGGCAATTGAACAAAACCTCTCCAAAAAACCTTTTAGAAAAAGTTTCGTAAAATTATAAATTTTTATTAAATTCTTAAATCAAAAATGTTTATTAAATAAATAAATAACACCACACGTGATACGAAATACTCTTATTACTGTCACATACCACGTTATAAAAATGTATAAAAATTATTATAAAATTTGTTTCAATGATTTAGAAACAGAAAGATAGCAAAGAGTAGCAATTTTTGCGCTTTTAAAGTTAATAGGGTCGCCATGAAGGACTCTGATGGAAGGCGTCGAAAGGGTCGAACCCAACACAGTTTGGCATTATTAAAGATTCGTTTACCTTGGCTAAAAGCAAAAGAAAAGAATCAATTTTAATTAAATTTTATACGTAAAAACTTAATTCAACTTACCGAATTCTACAAATTTGTTTAAATCGTGAACAAAATCTTTCAATTTATTCAGATATTCAGGAAATCCGGGCAAATCTTTGATAATGTTGAACGTCGTTTCGAAAAATTCTTGTTCTTTTGGTGTAGTGCTCCTTCGTAAGCTTCTCAGTGGAGGTCCATAAGGACTTTCAGTAGCCGTGGACTCTTCACTCTCAGGCATCGCCGCTTGTTCAAAATTTTTAATCGCCTGGAAAAACGATGAAAAGCCCCAAGCGTTTGTTTCGGGTTTATTTTTATCATTTTTCTAAAGAAAATTTGATAAGTAAAAAATAATTTCTCAAAGAAAAAAAAAACAACAGATTTGCTCACGAAAACGTTCTCCAAAAACGCTTTTACGTCCTCTTGGGTAAAGGCCGGGTAATCGGTGGGCTTATCTTTCCTATAAAGCCAAATCGCGTACAAAGCAAAACCATATGTTCTGTCCACCATCGAGGATAAGTCCACCTGCAATTATTTTATTTTTATTAATAAAAACATTTAAAAAATATTAAAAGCTCGTTGCTTACTTTCTTAGTTACATATTCCGCAATACTCAGTTCGCTTTTCTGCGATTCATAATCATTCTATGAAAGAATTACAAACGTTTAAATTCTTTATAATAATTAAATCAATAATAATTTTAACAATTACGAGGTAGGCGTTATCGACATCTATGATGTTATCACTACTCATACTGCCGCCGTTTCTTTTAGAAATCGAGTTGAATCCCATGGATAGATAAGGAAGCGCAACCTCGTTTTGAGAAAATAATTCAAACGCTCTATCTCTATGTTGGACAGATTCCAAACTAATAAAAAAATAAATTGAGTAATTAAAGTGAATTATAATATTTTTTAAAAAGACTGACTTTTTCCACCGTTTCATTAGGTCTTCAAAATCGGTCATTTTCTCGTACTTGTGGATGAAAGCGGTGAGCAATGTCTCGCAAAACCAGACGGGAGGGTCTTTGCTTTCTTTGTAAAATAAAATTTGAAACTTGGGAAATCCGTCTTCTTCTTTCCAAAATCGATTCTTATTAGATCCAAACATGATCGAGCTTGAACGAGCATGCACTTTCAACTTAATAAATGCGTAAACTTGCTTAGCAATGTCTTATATTGAAAGATAACTTATCTTAAAAGATGGTTAATGTCATAAATCTATGTTTTAAAATTATAAATAATTATTCTTCATAACTACCTAAATTATTAGAGTAATTAATTTAATACTTCAACTTTTTGGGATATTCGTGAGGATTCCTGACATGAAAATGGATGTTTATGCTTCCTTCTGTATTTTTTTCTCTGGTTTTTAATAAGCCCACTCCAACTCCCGTCAAGGGAAATTTACTGTGTGCTGTTGTTGATCGAGGGTTCCCTCTTTTCATCCCTCTACATTGTTGTTGCTCAGCAACGCTCCTGATCCCGGTTGCTCAGCTACGCTAATCTTCCATCTTGCCCGAGGGACCCAATGTCCAAAATTGAATTTACTCAAAATAGGGAGATAAAAAAAATGCGCTGCTGCTCCTCTATCTCATTACAAATCTCAATTACTCGGACAATGTGATAAATAATTAAAAGAAATTAAGTTAAAGTTAAAACTTAACACAACTTTCACAGTTTCTTAGCATTGCCATTTTATAACATTAAAGAAATCAGCAATAAAATTATTCAAAAAAAAAAAAATTAAGCATACCGGTATTTCAAGCTTCGTGAAATTAAGATTTAAATTAATTTAGCTTAAAATAATAATTTATTAAACAAAAAAAAATTTGTATTCGTCTATTTCTCGCAAAATAAAATACATCAATTTACAATCAATCAAACCGAGATTGACGAGAAACCCCCCCCCCCCCCCCCCATTTATTTAAATTGAACAGGTGATAAATGGCCATTCACTGATGAGAGGCGCTCGGATGTGACGCCAATTTGAGAACTAAGTTTAAAGAAATCAAGTTACAGCGTGAAAACCATCAAAATAAAATGTAACAAATTTTTAGTTTTATATAATAATTATGCACTGTACCTTCATTAGCAATTGCGTCCAATTGCCACACGTGATACTTCAATTCAAGAAGAAGATTTTTATTATCCATTTTCAACATGTTACACATACTCGAAATCAACCGTTGCTCGGGCGTTAACGTTTTTTTAGGTCTTTCGTTCCAATCATTTCTCTCAAATTCCGGGAATTCATCATTTGATTCTTCATTATTTGATTCTTCATCATTTGATTCTTCATCATTTGATTCTTCATCATTTGATTCGTCAAATTTAGGTATTTTTGGGTTTGGCGGGGCAATATCCATATTTTCGCCTCCTTCTGGTTCGTTTTCAGTCGAAGTTGTCGGTTTTGAATCGCGGGATATTGCTCTCGCTTTCTTATTTAGGTAATACGCCATGCAATTTATCAAATTTCCCCAATATTGGCTAAATCCATAAAAAACCTTAAAAGAATTTATTAAAATTTAGTTTACCTTATTACGCCAAAATTAAGAGAAAAATACCTACCACCAGTTTTTGGCAGTAAATGGCAACCGATCCGTCTCCCACGGTGATTTTCGGAGGCGGCTCTTGTTCAAGTAATTTAATTAGCACTTTTCCGAATCGGGTTTCTCTTACAGCGGTTTTTTCCACCTAAAAATCAAATGTTTGAACGCAATTTATTTATATATATATATTTTTTTACAATACATTTCTTGCTTAGTTAGCTTACTTCTTGCGTGAGATAAAGTTGCGTTAACGCATTGTCCTCCAACTTGGAGACGTTATTATAATTTTTTTTAAAATAATTTAATAAATTCTACAAATAAATTATTAAAAATTACAAACGTTATATTATAAAAATTAAACAATACAGTATTTGTATTTCATTTACTGTCGATGTGAAAGGCACTTTCAACCGGATGAAAGTGTTCTTACTGTCGACCAACACGTTGAAAGCCATCGCTAGTAACGGATGGTCATAAAACAAACGATCGATTTCTTGTAGAAGAGAAAATTCATAATCCCTAAAATTGTTTATTAAAACTCATGTTTATTAGAAACATTCGATAAAGTGCTTACTTTTTGGTATCCCAAGCGTTTAAAAGAGCAATCACCGGTTCCACTCGATTCTTCTCGAGACGGAAATCAATTGCTAACAGGTGATAAAACCAATTGAGCATTTCGCTTTTCGTTTCTCGAAATTTAAATTCCAGTAACGCTTTGTCCCTAATTAAAAATACAGGTTGTCTATCGCCAGACGCCATCGATCGCTGCTGCTTGGGTGTCCAAAAATATTTAATAAAAATCGGTTCGGTTTTCAATAACAGATAAACTGAAGATTATATGGGACCTTTTAATTTTTAACGTTGGAATTCCTCTTTAAAAAAATAGATATTTTGTGCTTATCCTCGGAGCTTTTTTGCAGGTTTTTTTTTTTTTTATAAAGTGGAAATAATATTCTCCAAACACTTCTACTTCGATCTTCTCGCGTCGAGAGACACTAACCGTGTGCTGTTGTTGATCGAGGTTCCTTCTTTTTATCCTTCGATCAACGTTTGTTGTTGCTCAGCAACGCTCCTGGTCCCTGTTGCCCAGCTACGCTTCTCTTCCATCTTTGCTAAAGGGACCCAAATGCACATACAGTATAAATTATTATACCGGTACTCAAAATATTATTATAAGAGGGGACAAAATTTTGTATTACTTTCGGGACCTTAAAACATAAAAAATTATTACAAATCTCAATTACTCGGACAATGTTTATCCGAAAGCATTTTTTATCAATTAAAAATTTCGTTTATTTTCAAAAGGTTTTTTATTAAACTAATAATTATTCTAGAATGTAATTTCGAAAAACAAATATTAATTTTTAACTTCATTTATTAATTAGAGGAATTTGCGTATTCTTATTTAAACGTTTCCTTTTTACCAGAGCTGAATATAGTTACTAGCGGTATTACATGGCTTACTTCCGTTTTAAAATGCTATCCTCTAATATTTCAAGAGCCTTAGTTAACTTCAATTTTGATTTTGCATCTCTCTCTCTTGAATGTTGTAATTCAACGTATTCTTTAAAATAAATTAATGTTTCATTACAAGTGATGACCTCAAGTACCAAAAAGTTTAAAAAACAACGCCCTTTTTTTTCATCGATTACTATCGATAAATTGTCCCATCTATATCTTTTGATGTAAAGCAATTGTTCTTTTTGAACATCAGTTGCTTCGTTCAAAACATACTTTATCAGATCTTTTTTAGCCTCAAATAACTCTAGTATAACACGAAGGATATAATGTGTATGAAAAAAGTCATCGTTATTTGCAGATGCGAGCAGCCAAAGCTCTAGAAACAGCTCTTCATAGTCGTAGTCTTTTTTATCCCGCTTTATTTTATCACAGATCAAGTCAAACAATTGGGAATACTCGTAGATCTTTAAGTACCGAGACCATTTTTTTACCGTCTCCAAGAAGAAATTTTGGTAGGGCCAATATAGCAAATTCTGAAGTACATCAAAAGTATTCCATCTAAACAATTTGACCTGTTCTTCTTCGCTCATTTGATTCAACAGAAAAGATACGGTTTTCATTTTGCAGCTGTGGAAAAGACTAAAGCGCAGCACATTTTGCGTATAAAATATTAACGACGTCTCTTCCTTTTCTGTATAGCTCAATTTTTCAAAACAAAACTCGATCGCGGATTGATTTAATCCGTGGGTCGCCCATGCAAACGCAAATTTGTAAACGGAAAAATGATAATCACTTCTAAGTGTTTTTAAAATCAGTTCTTGTAATTCAGGTAATTTGTTGTTTATAGTACAAGTCCAAAAAGTCACCATATGTAAGCGGTAATCTCTCAGATCCCGCGATATCCAGGGCCAAATTATTAAATTTTCTTCGAAAAAATAAAATTTTTCTTTGCGTATTTCCGGTATCCGTTTCCACAATATACGAATATCGTTCTCAAAACAGTACATACAGGCAATTGCGTAACGCGTTTCGATGTCTACACTTTCATCTTTCACTATTAACTCAGCCGTTTTTGTATATTGCACAGCCCCTTGAGAAGTCCAACACAGCTTATTGGGAATTGTTAATTCGAGATCGTTATGATAACACCACCATTTCTTAATTTCGGAACCGAGCGATCTTACCAAATTTAAGAGATTCACTTTTAAGGTTTTAGGGAGTGGAAGCGCAGACACTTTTTCAAATATATTATTTTCACTAACTGGATTTTTTAACGCTTTTTTTATCGGCCAGATACCTTTGTAGGGAATATCATCAAAGGGGTAATACGATTGAATCTTGATATCTGGTGCAATTTCAATCTTGATATCTTCTTGTTTCCACAATTCAGCAACTATCTTCATCTCCGCTGTTCGTTGAAGCGACGGTTCTTTGAAAATGTACATCCTCGATTTTATTTTTTTAGCAATACTGTTAAAGTGCGAACGTGTTATTGTAGATTTATTAAAATTTAAGAAATAGCACTTCGATTCTTACCGAATGTTTTTTTATGCTTAGAGAATGTTTTTACCTTAGGATGCAATGGTTGTTAGGTTTTAAAATCCTTTTGATTGTTGCCAAGATTCTTCGAGTAATGGGTGAAACAAATTCAGTGAAAACTATACTCACGTGGTCGAATTGAATAAACAAACTTAAAGCTTCTACCATGCTGCGTGGGTCTTTGGAAGGAATGTTTAGTGACCTTAAACCAAGATAATGTACATGTAGTTTGAAACTATGAACAATACCTCTGTGACCAAGACTGTGATTGCTCTCCTACCTTGTACTATAGTTAACGACACCAATAGAAATAGCCTATGTTTCATTGTTAATGGTCAACGCCTAGTTGTTAAAAAACCTGCTCCTAAAACCTGCCTCCCTAAAAAAAATCTTTTAGGCAAGGTTTTCATATATTAATTTATAAATTTCTACAAATTCTTAAATCAAAAATATCTATCAAACAAATAAAAAAACACCAAACGTGATACGAAAATACTCTTATTATAATTTTGTTGTTATAACGTTTAAAATTAAAACATTTGTTGCAATGTAAATTAATTGTTAGATTTAGAAACAAATTATGTTTT
>JAQGAZ010000908.1:0-41435 GCA_034692225.1 Polydesmus complanatus
GGTGGATGGGTGGTAAAGAGACAAATCGAATTCACTGGGAAACAATAAGAGAGGTAATATTAGATTTTTTTTCTTCGACGTTTATTCGGATTTTTTGTAAACAAACTTTATTTTTTTTTTTGTCTGGTTGATTGGAAATAGATAAAAGTTTTTTTGTGAACGATGATATCGATTTGTTGTCATTTGAGAAATTCCGGAAGTTAAGAAAATTTCTTTTTCATGGATAAAACGTTTAAAAAATTTATTATTTGAAGATCTGTTTAGAAAATAATTGAATTTATTTTGATGAAATTTTGTCGTTTTAATGCCATCAAGTTTATTTTTGGTTTGAAAGTTTTATTGGTTTGATAAAGAATGTCAGATGCAAATTTGATAGTTTAGAATTACCGTATTATTATACAGTAAAATCCCGATTATTCGCGATAATGGCTCGCACGACGATCGCGAATTATTCAAAAATGCCATTGAACAATTTTTAATTAGTGATTAATAATTGATCAATTTGAATTTGCTAAATTATTTTGCTTTTTTGTGTTAAAGCACTGTACCCCAATTTACAGTATTTACAGTATTTTAAATCTTATTTTTTAAATCCTATTTAAATTTTAGAACATAATAATTATTGTTAATATAAAGGTAAAAATAAATTTTAGGAAAAAGAAACATTTTGAGACGGTTTTTTTTTATTTTATTTCTGTATTTGGAAAAATTAAATAGAAAAAAGTCTAAAAAAAATTAGATATAAATTTAATTAAGATAAATTCATTAAAAAAATGTAATGTTATATTAAATTTAGACTTGAATATACATACATTAAATTAAAATTTTAGGAGATTTGTCAAATTTAAAATTTGGTTAAATTTTATTTAATTTGCAAATACTGTACATATTCAAATTTTTCCAAAAAAAAAAAGAGTATTAATAATAAAAAATTAATTATTAAATTTTAAGCGATTTTTTTATGCTAATGAAATTTGAAATAGGCCTTACTGTCCAAAACTAAAATAATTGATGAAGAAACGTAAAATCGAGTTTTACCTCTTCATTCCTGAAATAATACTGTAATACTAATGACGTAAAACGACTTTAAAAAATCGATGAACTAAAAACAAAAATAAAAGTATTTTCGATCACGCTTCATGACAACGTTTTTAACTTTTTTTCCATCGACTTCATTTTTGTCGATTTTTTTTTTAAAGTTTTAAGGTTTCTAATAGCAAATACTGTAATACAAAAAATCCATTAGAATTATGTAGGCGGAGTCTATGACTTATTTCCTCTTCGCCTGTCACCGCCAATCAACGATTTCCTTTTCAAAATTAATAGAAAGAAAGAAAGAAAAAAAAAAATCTCATTGTTTTTTTGAGCCGATGGAAAAGATCCATCTTCGTCGGAAACGATTTCGGATCGATCGGAGTTGAGGGATTTTTCAAATGACCGTCGGAGGTTAAAACCAAACTGCCACTTTAATTTCTTTTCCTCGTGTATCCATAAGGTGATTCCATAAATAAAGATCCATAAAGAGCTTTAAACGCTTTTTTTTTTCTTTCTTTTTACTCGCTTTTATACGCTTTATGGCGATGGGAGGGCGAGCAGCTGTGGGACTATTATCACCGCATTTCATCTCAGGTATAATAAATAACGAAATCCTTCGATCAAAAATTCATCACCTGCTAAGTCCTACAACCTCTTCCCCCCCCCCCCCCCATTCCCCCATCCACCCACCGCGTGATCACTGCGCAGTTATTGACCAGTTGCTACGCGCGAAAACACCGCGTAATAGTTTGAAATTTACTGAATCGTGTAAAAGCTGAAAATTGCGGTTCGTAAGAATCAACAAAATTGAAACACTTATCTGAAATGATTTGTTTTTTTTTTTGGGTCTGAAAAGTGGAAAACGAGGCTGTAAAATGAAAGTACTAAAGTGGACTAAGTGCACGCTATAACCGATACCCCGAGTTATTTACAGTCAAAATAAACGCTCGAATGATTTTTATGAATATTGAAAAACATTGCTTTTAACATTTATTTATTTTGGAAACTTGGAAGATTTAAACTTTATTTGTTTTTGTTTGAAATATTGAAAGTATTTATTTACATTTAAACGGTATTGTGGATACTGAAACAAATACGAGCGCAACTTCCACCCTTGAACAATTGTTTTCGATTACAGAAACAAACATTTTTTTTTTGGGTTGGGGGAGCTCGGAAACATTTATTACGCGCATTGAAAAATTCTTTTGGATTCAAAAATAAATTTTTGAAAAATGGCTGGAAGACTGAAACAAATGGTCACAAATTTTTATGCGTAACTTGGAAGATCTTTTAAATTTGAGGTGGTAATGGTACTTTATACGTTTACTTATGGCGATACAATTTTTTTTAAAAAATACCGGTATTACATTGGCACTTTTGGCACTTGCATTTCATGCACTAATTAACACGTTTTAAAATCGAAACATATTATTTGAACTTTAAATCCCATGTTTTTACCAGGGAAACATATTGCTTGAGCACAGAAACATGTGTTTTGAACAAGAAGAAATGTGTTTTGGACACAAAATAAACTTATGCCTAATGTACAGTATACACTGAAATACAGTAATAAAATATGCTCTGAGTATGATTTAAACACAGAAATAATTGATTTGTGCACTGGAACAAGTTTTTTGATTATTAATGCTTTAATGCACTATGTTTTTTTTTATTAGAAAGCCGCCTAAAACTGGCTAAAAGGCAGATATATAAGGGCACAAAATAAATAGGGGGTTGGGGGCCCCAAAAAATCATTAGAAAATTACAATTGACAGTGATTTATGAGATCGCTATTAATAATTATTTTTCAAACAGTAATTATGTTTTGCGCAGATTAATGCAATGTTGGTTACTACCGGTAGATATCATTTATATTTTACTCTTTCAATCTTTTAAGCAAGTATTCTGTACATGTAGCCTACGTTAAAAACAAGTGTTTCGCACATTAAAACAAAATATTGTTACATTAAAATAAATATTGTGGACATTGAAATAAATACTAATGTAATCTTAGGTATTGAAACAAGTGTTTTACACATTAAAACAAGCGTTTTACACATTAAAACAAGCGTTTTACACATTAAAACAAATGCTTCGAGTACTGGAACACTGGTTTCAATTCAAAAAAAAAAAAAAAATCTTGAAAACATTAAAATTGTATTGAAAAAGTTTCTCGCGGCATTTTTTTTTACATTTACCCAAAAGTTAACACAATACCGTAATAATTATTACACGGATGATTAAAGCAACGGTTGAAAAAGCAGTTCAACAACAATAATATCTCGATTTTCAGAAGTATTTTCAAAAGCCCGCAGCTATTATATATTATTTCTCCTGCATGCTAATGTTATTACGAATAAATTTAATGGAAAAAATATGTTTTCATTCTACATTAAATTCTTAGATTTGCTTTTTTTTTTTTGGATCAGAAATTCAAAAAGCTTTCATTTTTTTTAAAGCAAACGCATAAGTGCATGATACCATTTTTGCATATCGAAATGAAGAAAAAAAAAAACTCAAGTAGACTACGTAGTACTCTTATCAGAGTCTTAGGAATAATAAATGCGTATACTCTTAAGTCTGCTAATAATAAGCGCAAAAATACTCTCAAGTTTGCGGAATAAAGTGATTAAAGATTAAGTCTGAGCGAAGCAGTTTAAATGCAAATTAGATAGGCCAAAAAATATATTCATGGTCTGCATCCGGAAAACCTAATTGGGGCATGTTCAAAGTGGCGAAATTACGCGGAGCGCGATTTGACATCAAAATTACTCGTACATTCGTCTACAGTTATCTTTTTTTTCTCTCTCTCTCTCTTTCTTCTTGTTTTCTTCTTCAACTTGCTCTCTATTGCTCTCGATTTACTCTATTACACACACTCTGCATATCTAATAAATGAGGCGAAATTTGTATCGCGCTTTTATTAGACCTAGTAAAGCGTGTAAACACTGAGCTTAATGAAAAAACACCGGGGCTAGTATTGTTGTGTGTCCCAGAGTAAACACAGGAGCGGTTTCAAAACATTTTTTTTAGGGCCATAATAATTATTACACTGCGTTGAGATTTAAGGGGGGGGGGGGGGGGGGGGGACACCCAAGTTTAAACTCGTTGAAAGATTTAATAGAATAATTTTGTAGGAAATTAATCTCGTAAATAAATCAACTTTGGCGAATCCCGAAAATACTAGTATAATATTACACGAAGATTTAATCGTTAAATTTCGATTTAGAAATCTGGCGACTCAAGAACAGCTTAAAAAGTTTTTAAAAAATGGGGCAGTACCGATAGGGGAATAAAATGTGTAATTATAAAAAGCTATTAGAAATATTAAAATTAAAGGTAAATTATTGACGTAAACATAGAGCCTTGATAATATAATAAGTTATCGAAAACTACGGTAAAATCCAAGATTTAGTTCATTCCTTTCAGCCCAAAGGTAATTCGAATAAAAATTGAAAGTATTTTTGGAGGGTTATTACTGGTACAACAAGACTTTTACAATTATATCGAAGGAAAAAATTATATGGGAAATTAAATTTTAATATAGAAAAAAATACAGAAAACCGTAGATTGCAAAACCTTATTTTTTTATCTTTTCGAAATGACATTAAAATTACAAAAAAAATAATAATAATAATAATAAAATTAAAAAAAAAAATGATAAAGATAAACCAATTTAAGAAGAAAGGTTTTTTTTTAAAAAAATAAGAAAGCTATTAAACAATAAATTCGAAAATGACAAAGATAAAATCAATCTAAGAGTCCAAAAAAAATAAATAGATATAAAATAAATTATTTTACAAAACAAAATTTAATAATAAAATAAATTAAAACGAAATCAAGGAAATATAATTCAATAAAACGTTTTAAAGAAATTGGAAACTAATAAAATATAGAAAATAAATAAATGGACTAAACCAAACAAATAAAAAATATCAGTACAAAAAATAAGAAAAAAAAAAAAAAAAAGGTATGAAAAATACCAAAACTAAAACCAGTTGAACTCGGTTATAACGAACATAATTTAATTTTTTAGATACCGTACTCGACTTTCTGTAATTATCTAGACATTTTTACAAGATTTTATCACTGTTTTTTTGTAATAAGAAATAAGTCATTAAAAAATTGGTCCAACATAACAAACATCTTATAAAAAAATATTTTTAACGCTATAACCGAGGTTAAAGGTTTTTCTCGAAGCAAAAATAGAGGTTTGTTATAATGAGCTTTCCAAAAAGTGGTGTTACAGAACTTACAGCTGATGTAACGTAGCCATCCGTTATAACCAAGTTCTACTGTAAAAATATAAATTAAATATAAAGTTGAGGGAGATTACTTTTATAAGACCCAAATTGAAGGCCCTCGTCTACATTTAGAAATTCGCCGCTCCCTACAACAATGCCGTAAACTAAAGCAAAATGAACTCGTGTTACGCGCATACATTATTTTTTACTGTAGGCTACATTTGAAGAGTCACAGATTTTTTTCATTTCATCCGCCAACAGAAAATCCTAGGCAACTTTTCCTCCACAACATTGTATATTGAATTAGGAACAACAACAACAACAAGAGCGATATGCAGTTGAAATTACACGAGCAATATTTTTCTGCGGATTAGCACAAATTTTTCCGAAACATAAATAAACAAAAATAAAGAAACGACTCGAGTTGTAATAAATAATTTTCGTGTACCCGCGCCCGAAAAAGTTCTAATTATATCGCGTTAGAATTTTAATTGTATAAGCTGTAAAATATTAGTGTTTCAGTGATTAGGCTAATCTCGCGCAGCGTTATTTACAAGAATTTAATACCTGCAGGTTTACGCGGTCCGACATCGTATTTAATTGAGAGTAGGTATTAAAAGGAGGATTAAGTAATCATAAAAATTAATAAGGATTATTATTAAACCTTTTTTGCCTTATCTTTCCGCAACTCGATCTGCACCTACTTTACCGATCGTCGAATTAAATAGAAGAATATTTTCTTTCTCGCGCAGACCCGACTCAAGCTCGAGCTGGGCCATGAGGGAAAAGGCATTAATGGGGGGTGTGTTTACTTCTTAAAACTTCATTTGCGCGCGTGTTGGCATTCTCAAACTCCATTTGCGCGTGTGTTTACTTCCTAAATCTTGATTTGCGCGTGTGTTTACATCCTAAAACTTTATTTAAGCGAATGTTTAGTTCATAAAACTCTATTGGAGCGAGTGTTTAGTTCATAAAACTCCATTTGCGCGTGTGTTTACTTCCTAAATCTTGATTTGCGCGTGTGTTTACATCTTAAAACTTTATTTAAGCGAGTGTTTAGTTCATAAAACTCCATTTGCGCGTGTGTTTACTTCCTAAATCTTGATTTGCGCGTGTGTTTACATCTTAAAACTTTATTTAAGCGAGTGTTTAGTTCATAAAACTCTATTGGAGCGAGTACTGTCTTACTAAAACTCTTATTAAAGCGAGTGTTTATCTCCAAAAACTTCATTTGCGCGTGTGTTTGCATTCTCAAACTCCATTTGCGCGTGTGTTTACTTCCTAAATCTTGATTTGCGCGTGTGTTTACTTCCTAAATCTTGATTTGCGCGTGTGTTTATTTCCTAAATCTTGATTTACGCGTGTGTTTACATCCCAAAACTTTATTCAAGCGAGTGTTTAGTTCATAAAACTCCATTTGAGCGAGTACTGTCTTACTAAAACTCTTATTAAAGCGAATGTTTATCTCCAAAAACTTCATTTGCGCGTGTGTTTACATCCTAAATTTTTTTACTCGCGCGTGTGTTTGCATTTTAAAACTTTATTTGCGCGTGCGCTTACTTTCCAAAACTCCATTTAGGCGATTGATTATTGAGTTTAATTCAGTAAAATTCCATTTGCGCGAGTGTTTACTTTCTAAAGCTTAATTTACTTACTATAACTCCGTTGGCAAGAGTACGTACGCAATGAATACTCCATTTGCGCGAGTGTTTATTTCGTTAACCCCCTCCGCCCCTTCCAACAAATTTACCCTTTTTTTTTTTGCGCGTAATTGTGAGTGTGGGAGACCTTTTGAGTGCGAGCTAGGCCGCGAGACCCGAGCCAGCTCTGTTCTCGCGGTTTAGCTAGACTACGCGGTACCAGTGAATATCGATTTGTATCTTTTCTGGGGGTACAGTAGGTATAACGCGGAAAGATTCGCCGGTGATTTACTTTCGGGGCTCGGGATTTAAGAAATGATTTTCAGAGATTTAATGTTCCGTGTGTGTGTTTGTGTGGAAATTTCATTCATTCGGCGATGTCTTCATTTCGCGTCATTCTTCATTTAATTACCATTTTTGTCGTTTTATTGCAGGGCTACACGATATCTTCGCTCAAACCCTTTACGCAGTATCTCGTATCGGTTCATATCTTTAACCCGGAGGGAAATGGGCCGCAAAGTACGGTGGTGGTCATGACAGATGATGGAGGTAAAACGAATGTAACATCAAAATATTAAGAAAAAAAAAAAAACAATTAAAAATAAAGCCATGTAAACCGTTACTTTTAATTTTGAAATAGCTCTCTTAAAGCGTAAGTTAACGGACGACATTTTCGAAATGTTTAATTTCGAAGTGTTTCCGAGTTGAATATTTTCTCTTCACTCTTTTTATTTTTATTTTTTTTATTATTTTATTCGGGAAGAGAAAATTATTACATCCTGAAAGGCTCTCCTGTAGAAGGCAGCACCGCAAAGGCTGAATGGAGGGGGCGTTGACACTTCACAATCAATCAAACAGTGTTGCCAAAGGCGTAGGGAAAACTTCCATTTACTTACAGACTTATTTTTCAGAGTTAGAAAGAAACAGAAATACGCGCGTTATTTTGATAGGAAAAAAATTATATGAAAATGTTATTTGAAAGTTAGTTAAAGTTTACACGTGTTTACCCAAGGTTTAACTCGAGAGAAAGATTTTGAAAATACTGTAGTTTTATTAGGGTTGGGAGAAAGGAGAGGGGGTTAAAAAGTGTTTGACAACTCTGTCCCCTCCATCTGCTCTCTCTCTGACTTGGCGTTGTCTTCGCTCGCGAAAGTTCCTCGATAATAATAATAATCGAGCGAAAATGTCTGGGTTACCACCAGGAGGTAAGATAGCACCATAAAAATATACTTTTAGCCTAGAATACTTTGTTATTTAATAATAATTGCGTTAGTATAAGTATTTATTTTAAAGAAATGCGATGATTTCTCTCGCCCCCCCTTCTCCAAACTGTGTGTTGTGTTGATATTGAGGTCGCCCTCCATCTTTTGTCGATCTCTTTTTCGTCATTCAAATTAAGTTGACCGATATTAATCAGCTGCTTCGATTAAACTCTCCGAGATAACCGATCGCCCCCCGTTATCAGATGTAGTTCGTCAATCCTTATCATTGATCCGAGATTACGTAATACACGCGTAATACTTTGTAGATTAGATAAGAAGTTATTTTATTTATTAATTTTTTTTATAAGTCTGGCAGCGAGACAGCGTGAGCGCAAACTTAATTTGAATGACCAGACTTAAAGTTTCAAGATGGCTGACTGCCAGAAAGAAAAAAAAAAAAAGACAGTATACACACACACGAAAATATTGTAAGGTCATCCTCCTTGCTCTTTTTACAATAACTTTTTTTTTTTTTGTCTTGTCTTTTCATATATATATTATTGTTCCAGCACAGGTTCAAAGGGGTAAACGTGAATGAACTTTTAAAAATACATCCGAGGCCGTAGTTTTACTAGTTTTAGGACAGGGAAAAAAAAAAAAACATATCACTCAAGTTGAAATCTAAAAACAGCTGTTTTCATTTTTTACTCGTCGTAAATAGATTACCGATACAATAATCAATGTCAGTGTCATTTTTACACTATTTCATAGAGTTAGGAAGAGTTTGAAACCCCCGAATTTTAAATTAAAAGTGATGTGTTTTTTTTTTTTGTTTTTGATCATAATAAATAAAATATTAATAAAAAAAAAAATTAGATGAGAGTTTTTGTGAAGTGTCAAATTAAATTTTAACGCACATCCTGTTATACAAAGAAGTAATTGAGGGTTTGCTATTTCTTAATTAAGAGTGGCTATATCGCTCATAAAAAAAATGTTTTTAATATGACTCGAGTTTTTATTTATTTTATTTTATGTTTTAAAGTGCCAAGTAAACCATCCAATTTAAGGGTCGTCCAAGTGACGAATAACATGATCAAAGTGGAATGGGAACAACCAGAAAGTCCCAATGGCATCATACAAGGCTATCGATTATATTACATGCATAAAAATTATACAGATGTTCGAACATTAAGAAATCCCGAACCGAAAATGGAGTACGTTCTTACGGATCTGGGTAAGGCTTTTTTTTTTTTTTTGGCGAAATAATGATTATAATAATAATACAAAGAAAAGAGATGATTGATGTTTTTTTATTTCCGTTTTGCAGAACCTTATCGATCTTATAGGATTTGGTTGAAAGCTTTCACGTCGAAATATGAAGGTGAACCTAGCGAAATGATGACCGCCTGGACAGATGTGGAAGGTTCGCTTTTTTTTTTTTGTACTTTTCTTTTTGATAAGAATGAAATATTTCATTATTTCTTTTCCTTTTTTGATGGCAGGTCCCAGTCAACCGAATTTGGTGAACGTTTCTTGTCAATCTCATAATAGCATGTATCTTCAATGGCAGAGACCGCATCTATATTATCACCAAGTTGACTATTATTACGTTTATTATCGCTCGGAAAAATCTTGGGATTTTCAGCAGTTGGTTGTGGCGAGTCCATCAAATCAAGAAGATCATTCAGTACGTTAGTAAGGGGTGAAAAAAAAAATGCGTTAATCTTTCAAATCAAATCAAAAAATTGTTCGGAGATTTTCGTTATTGACGATATTATAAATTATTTGACTTTTTTATTAGCAAATATTTTATTGTTTTAATTACCGTGAATGAAAGTCGATTGAAAGCTATTAACAATAAAATGTGATGTTTTTATTACAGCGTATATAATTACGGTACTTTTCTAACGATTAGTGTTTTATTGTTTATTAAATGAACAAATGTGTTCATTCTTTAACTGTTAACGTTAGCTCAAATTATTATTGTAATGTAACGCGTTAATTTTATTAAAATAAATAAGCATTATTATGTTTTATGCTTATTTATTTATTTGAAAGATTACATCATTTTTATTTATTTATTTATTTTGCATTGAAGTTTTATCTGAAAGTTTATTAATTGTTTTATTATCTTGTGTGATAGATGTTCTTGCCAAATTTGACGGCTTACACAATGTACGAGGTTAAAGTGCGGGGAGCCACGAGAAGTCTTGTAAATAAATCACACCTGTATAAAGGACCATTTTCAGAGCCGAGAAAAGTAGTTCTACATGATAAATGTTCGAGAGAATGTAATTTTTTTCCTTAATTTTTCATAATAAATTTATTGAGTGTAAACTTTTTTTTTAGTGGTGTCTAGTTATAGTCCGTCATTAGGCACGGTGGATGGCGCCAGCGCTGGAATGATTGCTGGTCTCGTTTGCGCTTCGTTTACACTGTTTTTAGCTATCTTAGCACTTATTTTATGGAGGTGAGTTATCTCGACATGCGATAAAAGTGGGGGAGAAAGTGTACTGTTGTTCAATCACTCGATGTTGAGCAAGGTGGATGTTTGTTTTATCAGTCATGCTGTAAGTCAGATAAGCTGTTTTAATTTAAAGTAAACATTGGAATAATGGCGAACGAAAGCGTTTCTCCAGTTGGGAAATGGTTTCGCAGAACTTTCAGCAAAGAACGAACGTCCACCTCGTTTACAGTTTGGTATGCGATGAAGGGTGAGTTAATTTTCTTATTCCCTTTTTCTTCTTTTAGAAAATGTTTTCAAGCTACTTATTACTATCTGGACGACCCTCCTCCTAAGACAGCTGTTTCTCACTTGAATATGACCGATATTTATGGTATTAATTTTTACATTTTATTCTACTTGTAAAGACTGTAATCGACAATTAATTTTCGTTTCGTAATAAAACCCTTTTAAGCTACTTTCTGGTTGGATTAATTTTTACATGTTATGTATGTGTTTTAGATGAGTCAGAATATCCTACTGTACATGATAGTTTATGGGCGAAACACGTTTTGGCATTACACGCGGATGGCGACATTGGATTTTCTAAAGAATACGAGGTTCATTTTCTAGCTGGTAAACTCAGCCTCTGTATATAGTTTAAATACCTGTTGTTGTTTTTTAAAGGCGATTCAACAAGCCACATCAGCTGAACAACTAGCGGAACAATCTCAAACGGCTGAAAATAAACCGAAAAATCGTTATTTGAATATTGTAGCCTGTAAGTGTAATTTTAAAATTTTGTTAAAACAATTTATTGTTATGGATTTTGTTGAGAATTAATTTGAATAAATTTTAATAGATGATCACAGTAGAGTAATTCTAAGGCCGCTTCCTGGTCAGAAAAAGAGCCCAGACTACATCAATGCTAATTATATTGATGTAAGTTTGAAATTTGATGGTTTAATTTTTCTGTCGTTGTTAAAGAAATTTAATGATGCAGGGTTACTATCGGCCTCGAGCTTATATTGGCACTCAAGGACCGCTACCCAGCACTTTTGCTGATTTTTGGAGAATGATCTGGGAGCAGAGAGTGGTGATTATTGTGATGATTACCAATTTAATAGAACGGGGACGGGTAAGCCAAGACACAGTACGTCATCATCCCTCCTTCTCACTTTTTTAATTTCTGTTTCTTTTGTAATTTTATCGTTTGTCTAGTCTTAGATTGTATTCTCGTTTTATTTTCATTTTTCCTTTGCTTTTATTCTTATTTTCAGGGATGATCGATTTATTTTTTTTGCAAATTTTGAAATTTTACATTTGAAATTGCGCGCATTTAAATTCAATTATTTTATTTCAGAGAAAATGTGATATGTATTGGCCAAAAGAAGGCGTCGAGACTCACGGCTTTATTCAAGTGAGATTAGCCGAAGAAACTGCGTTGGCTACTTACACCGTAAGAACGCTGGTCTTGAAAAACTTAAAAGTTAGAAAGAAAGCTCAAGCCGAACGCACAGTTTATCAATACCATTACACAAATTGGCCTGATCACGGTG
This sequence comes from Polydesmus complanatus, assembly GCA_034692225.1. Taxonomy (NCBI): domain Eukaryota; kingdom Metazoa; phylum Arthropoda; class Diplopoda; order Polydesmida; family Polydesmidae; genus Polydesmus; species Polydesmus complanatus. The sequence continues at coordinate 12,124 of JAQGAZ010000908.1, forward strand.
TTCCCGAACATCCTTTACCGGTGCTTTCATTCGTTAAAAAATCGGCCGCCGCTAACCCGGATAATGCCGGTCCGATCATCGTTCACTGCAGGTAAAGGAATTTGAAATTTCTAGAAAATATTTTTGTTCATATTAAAAGTGGTCCGTTTTATAGCGCTGGAGTTGGAAGAACAGGCACATATATTGTTTTAGACGCAATGCTGCGTCAAATAAAAAGAAACCACGACGTGAACGTTTTTGGATTTCTTAAGCATATAAGAAGTCAGAGAAATTATTTAGTACAGACGGAGGTAAGCTTTTGTAAAATATATTCATTTTAAATGCATAATAGTTAATACTAAAAACAACTACATGTTGCTTCGCCTCTTGTTTTGTTAACCAATTATTAATTTAACTTTTAAAAATTTAAACAGGAGCAGTATATCTTCATTCACGATGCCTTATTAGAGGCGATCGAATCTGGAGAGACCGAGGTCCCGCTTCCTTATTTAGGACGATACCTGCAGAGTCTGCAAACATCGACTGATAAGAGCGTGAATGATGGAATTTTCCACGGTTTAACACCTAATAACTGCGAAGCTGGAACTCTCCCCTCGCCTCTGCAGTCCTGGCAGCTATTAGATAGACAATTTAAGCAAGTTACGACGTTTACTCCGAAAGAATTCCAGCTGAGCTCTTCGCTTAAGCCATGCAACGTTTCTAAAATTAGAAATCCCAAGTTCGTACCTTTAGATAATCATCGCGTGCACATTACGCCGAAGCCTGGAATCGAGGGATCTGATTACATCAACGCTACATTCCTACAGGTATATTATACTTCACAACAAGTTAGCCTTTTTTGTTTATATTGATTTTCAATTTTTTATAATTAGGGATTTTACAAACTGAAAGAATTTGTGGTAACTCAACACCCTCTTCCAGACACCTCAGCCGATTTCTGGCAAATGATTTGGGACCATAATATACAAACTGTTGTTCTTATTTCACTCGTAGATGATCCGGTAGATTTCTTTTTTTAAAAGAATCGTAAAGGGTTTTTTTTTTATCGTATTTATTATAATTTCTTAGAATTGGGAGCCTTTTTGGCCTACTCGTGATGATCCTCTCATTACCGAAATATTTACCGCCAAATTGAGTACCGAAACTGAATATTCGTTTTATCAAACGAAAGACTTTGTGATGCATTCAAATCAGGACGATTACGAACTCGTTTGTCGTATGATTTACTGCCCGAATTGGCCTCACTGTTGCTCTCCACTTTACGCAGTCTTTGATTTGGTCAGAGTGGTGCAACAGTGGTACAACGACAACCAAAATGGCCCGATGGTTGTTGTTGATCGGTTAGTTTTCATTTGTCTTCTTATTAAATTAAACAAATGTTAAAATATTTTCTGCATTTCTGTAGTTTTGGTGGAACGGAAGCCGCTACATTTTGTTGTTTAACAACTTTAAGTAAGCAGCTGGAGTACGAGCATAGAGTAGATGTTTACCAATACAGTAAATTGTATCATATGAGGCGACCAGGAATCTGGAACACACAGGTATTGGCAATATTTTTATAGGACGTGAACGCTCACGCAATTGAGCGGCAAAAAAGTTAATTTTTAGTCAAGTTTAGGTTGGGAGTTTTTTTCCCCAATTTTTTATCGTGTTGCTACAAATTTCGAATTTTGACAATCAAATTTCGCAATTAAAATTAATAGTTTCTAATGATAATTTCATTTTTTTTGCTTTAGGATGACTATCTGTTTTTGTATCGGGCGATGGAGAGTTTGGCTGGTCAGAGCAACCAATCTCAAGCTCAAACACCAGCAGCCGCTATAGTGAATGAGAATCATGTGATCGAGAACCGTAAAAGTCCTACGGGTAACGGACACTTGTTGGTGGCTCCTACTTCCAGTCTCAGCCCTCGTTCGTCTCTGGTTTCCACATCCTCCGAACAACCACTGCCGCCATGTCTAGTGATTGTGGCCAACCCTTTAGCCTCGCCTACTAACTCATCTCCCGCTGTCTCAATTCCTTCGCCTTCTCACTCCACCTCATCCGTCATTCTGGACAGAGCTCATGGGAGTCCAGTTTGACACTAACTTTTTTAAAAAATAATAATCGGTATTATTACAAGTTTGCTTTAAAAGCCAGCCCTCCCCCCCGTGTATTGAATTTTTTGTTACTGTAAAGTGCATTGCTTCCTGAGGCTTCAGCTACGAATCTAAGTCAAAAAGAAAATCATTATTGTGTGAAGGCTCATTTCTCATTCGAACCGGTAAGAAGAATAAAAAAAATAGACTCATTTATATACTTAACTGGTCTTATTGCCAGTTAAACGAAATAAAAATTGTCGTTTTTTAGGTGTTAATGTTTTTTTTTTGTTGTCATTATTGTCGCATTTATAATAATATTGTGGAATTGTTTTTAATAAGTGAATTATTTGATAAAAAAAAATTGTGTATTTATTGTGCCCGGTTTATTTTTCTTTTTTAAAGAAAAATATTCGATTGATGGACAAATCGAAAATTTTAAATAACTTATGACGACGATGAGAAAAAAAAAACAAACCTTTTTTTGATATTTAAAATTTTTTTATTGCTTACAAAATTATGTGTCTAATTTATTTTCCGACTTTAAATTCTTTCTTTTAATTATTATAATTATTGAAAAAACTTAATAATTAGTTTTAGATAAATTATTCAAGAAACTTCAAAAACCACGTTCAAGCTGAAATCAAAGTTCAATGTAGAATTGCAAGGAGATTATTCCAAATTTAAACATTGGACTATGCAAAATAATTAATTTTAAAGAAATCATTAAGAAATTGCGGAGTAATCCAAAAGAATTATTTTTTTTCTCGGAAGAAGTGAATTCAACATTATTCTTAAGTTTTATAGCTTTTTCCGGCTTGTTAATTACAGGTACTGTACATGAAAAATTGTGAGTAGATCTTCTATACGGTCTATTGATTCATCAAGATTTTTGTGCACGGTTGAAATTAAAATTTTAATAAGTTACGGTATTATTCAAGAGCAAAAAATACGTTTACTGTAATAATTTGATGATTGAAACGTTTAACGCGTTATGATGATTGTGAATCTCCAACTCGATCGTCTTCCCAGCATCTAAATCGTCTTTAAAAACGAGGTAATTAATTTATATAATTTTTAAAATTATTTATCTAAGACGCAAGAAATAAGTTAAAATATAAATGATAATTTTAATTTCATCTTTTACAAACGAAGGCTCGCACAACAACCAAAATAATGAAATGAACAAAAATATTGAATATTATATATTTTGAGAAATAATCTTTGGTCTATTCTAAAGAACACATAAATTTAAGGCAAAGAAAAAAAAATATTATATAAAAGAAAGATTAAGGCAATTAGTATTTTTTTTTTTTGTAATATGATATTCGTCCTCGTGTATTAAGGACAAAACACCTTTATATCTCGGAAGTAATTAAATTATACTCGATAAAAAAAATTGTGACTTGAAATGTTTCACAGGACTAGCAGGCTGCTTCATCTACGCTAAGATTCATAATCTTAAAATCTCTATACACTGTACGTAGTATTTGAATAATATATAATACTTTGAAAATATAGGCTACGGATGGAGTTTCTATACGCGAAATTGCGCGATAATAATAATACCGGTAATTATTATAGGTACGGGAGAGAGAGAGAGAGAGAGAGATTTAAAATCCTTGACTAAACCAATTTGTTACATTTTTAAAACTTGTTTTTCGAGGATTGTACAATTAACTCTGAGAATTTATGAGTAACTGCTTATTTCACAATTATTCTCTAAAGCTTTTCTATATCGAATCTTTATGAAAACCAATAAAAATGTAAAAAAAAAAAAAAAATGATCACAGAACTACAAATTAAATATATGAGTTTACATGATTCCCGATTTACCGTTTTCGGACAATTTTAACTTTTTCGTTACGTTTTCTAAGCGAGACCTATGAAATCAATCGTTTGAAGTAGCATCGGAAGCTAATATGAACTGGCATTGGAAGCACTAAAATAGTTTTTTTTTAAAAAAACAAAAAAAAACAAAACACACGAAGTAGAAAACGGTAAATCACGGTTTAACATCAATAACTATAAATTCTGGGTCACTTTTTAATTAGAGACGTTCGGCCCTTGGATGGTGATAAAGGTGAAATGTTACCACCAAAAGAGCTTCGAAATTTGTCTGAGACAGAGCTAGGAAGACCAATAATTGGCTGAGAAGAGTAGATGGTAGCAGGTTATCTTTATCGTACTCCAAAGACCAAACGTTTCTTAATTAAAAAATGATCCGTAATACAAGACTGTAGGTTTTTGTCTGATATCGTCTAGAAACGTATTCGTTTTTGACAGAACGAGCACTTTCTATGTTTTCAAATAATATCTAAAAGTCTTCAAAAAGAAAAAGAAAATTTATCATACTGCTCGTACATAAATATACCTGTAGTTTGGAAAAAAAAAAGAATTCCACTACTCAATTCTACAAGATCGTCAATATTTTCGTAGAAAAAAGAAAGAAAAACTCTTTTAAAATATTCCTAAAAAAAAAAAAATATCACTCACATTTTACAGTAATTCGTCATGAGATTCAGTGGATCAATAACTCCTTTAAAAATGGTAAAACAATAATAATAATTAAAAAAAATACAACCCGGAACGACGCGACGGAAAATTATTCCGTCACGGCTAAACTGGTTCTCTTGAGCAGCAGCAGAGAGCTGGCGTTGCTATTGTGTCTAGTTTTCCTCACCGATTTATCATCATCCAAGGTGGGATTGATGGAATTGGAGAGCGCGGTGGTCTTATCAAAGTCAATTTTGGCGTACCCTTCCACCGTACACGTTCCATTCGGCACAACCAACAACCCTGCTCCTGTCGCTCCAGCGCCGTTCGACATCTCCGCCGTCTCCTTCATCTTGATGATATTATTATTCCGCGCTGATCTCTTCTGCAGATCGAGAATGGCGTAATTGACCTCCTGCGGATAATTAAACATGGATTTCGAAGGTCTCAGAGCTTTGCTGCTGATCCCGATGAGCGAAGTAGCGCCGGGAGCCACATTGGCGTAGCAGTGATCGCACGAAAACGCTTCGCTATCCTCTTCATCCGTATGATCCACCATCTCCGCTCCTCCCGAAGCCGTAACGTTCATGTACAAGTGTCTATTCGCCGTGTGCTCCTGCTTTAAAAGATCATCCAGCTTGGCGTAGTTGGTCTCGTCCAGAGAATGACCTCGCGCCACGCTTTTCGAACTCGCGGTCAATTCGGGAAGTTGAGCCTGCGTATCGCTGGACGAACTCAAATGTCTCTGTAAATGTTCGGGCGACGTATTCACGTAATTCACCACCGTCTCGTTTTCGGGAACCGCGCGAATATCGTTCACGTAATTGTGCGTTTGACTCTGACTCGTGTTGGAATTTGAACGGTTTATAACGATGGGTTCGAGATAATCGGGATCGGGAATATTTTCCTGTCGAATCACAATTTGCGCCGTCGCTAGCGGTGGATGTGGAGGATTTTGAGTATTAGTGAAGTGGAGCGGAGCGGCCGGTAACTGCAGGGCTAAGAGAGTGGAAGGAGGGGGATGCAAGATACCAGAATGATTGGAAAGATTGTCTTGCCCGGAGGATAAAATCTTGTCTTGCAGCATACTGAACAGCTGTTCGGCACGGCGACATTTGAAAGCGTAGACTCCGGGACCGGTGGTACATCTTCGACCGCTCTCGAAAGAAAAGAGTTCGGCGTCGAAACCGTAACGTCGCAGACTTCGCATCGGCCAAACCACGGATTCTCTGCTCGATTTTTGATGAAGAACCAACGAACTATCCGTCAATTCGATGTGGCCCGGACTGACGGGCACGCCGAACTCGTTCACGTTGTAAACGTGAAAGATATTGGGCTGATGATGACGTTCGAACTGATTTAAAGACACGCAACCACCCATTACAAAGTCCAATATGCACATCACCTACACACGCAGCATCTTCTACAGAAATGAAAATGCAAAACCGCTAGAATTATAGTTATTATATTCAGTTTCAAAATTATTTACTTACGATTTATCTTCCAAATGAAGGTATATAGCGATCAATTAATGCGAATGTCGAGGGCCATTTTTTCGCTTCGATCTTGGGATCATCTGCGAATGATGCTAAATTGTATACAGAATCGAATTACCTGCGACGTTTTTTTTTTTTTTATTATTCCTCTCTCTTCTTGAATCTGATTTTTCGAAGAATTTATTTTGGAAGACGATGAATTCGAGTTGAATGGCTTTGCTCGAATGCTGTAAAAATGGGAAGAAGAGAAAAAAGGATGTCGTAGTTTAATGGGCTCGGTAGTTTTCGAAAGCAAAAAAAAAAAGAAAAACAAGATTGATTCACACTTGACGTCCTCGGTTAATAGTTCACATCCTCCGTGTGGGTTGTTTTTTTTTTTTCCTTTTTCTACATGACTGATTCTCAAGCTTCAGCAGATAACGAACCTGCAACGTCTCATAAGAAATTGTTTTAAATTAAATAACGGCGTTATTATAAATGAACGTTTGAGATTTCGATTGTTTATACGCTTGAACGTGTTATTATAATTATTTTTGAAGCGGTTTTATAGAAACATTTTTAAGCTTATAATTATTATTTCTGTGTGAAATTTAAGTTTTTTTATAAATACATGTAATTATGATTTAATACAACGAGCGTAATTTTTAAGACTTAAATTGTTTATTCACAATTAATTGTTTAATATTAAAATTTTACATAATTATTAAGTGAAGTACTGTACTGTAAATTTAAGGTTTTTTTAAATTTAAAAATACAAAAAAACAAACATGATGCTGGTTCGCGAGCCAAGAGTTACGAATAGCAGTTTCTCATAGTTAGAAGAGTTGTCATCAGGTGGCAATGCTATCGCCAAATAACATGCGAGGGAAAATTCAAAACTATTGATAAAAACCAAAACGTTAAATACAGAATTAAATTTATTCATTTAATGTATTATCTAAAATTGTAGATACTGTATTTTCTCTTTTAGATGTGAAAAAATATTTATTTGTTTTTAACAACATTGAAAAATTTATAAATTTTAGAAAAAAATGAGAAGTTTTAGAAAAAAATGAATACCGGTAGTTATAGAAAAATGAAGGTTTTAAAGTTCAAAATACTGTACCGGTACTGCACGCGTAAATTACAAAAAAAAAAAAAAATTAAAAACAATTCCTTCCTTTATGTAGTAAAATGAGGTTGACCTACATTTAATAATTATTAACCTTTTAACAAGTATTTAAACTTCCAAGATGCTTAATCGATATTTTTGAATTATTTTTATTCTACATTTAACTCTCATTTTAATCTCATAAAACGTAGAATTTATTTATATTTCAAATAATATAATTATTACTAAATTCAGAGCTGATCTCGATTAATTAATCGCGTTTTACGATCGAATTGCACCGAATATTTGTCCTCCGTTCGAATGATAGGGGTAGTTAGATAGTGCGAGGTAAGGACAGCTTTGCGCAGAGGCAGTGTAATAGCCAATGAGGTCCTAACCGAGGCGTTACGTTGCTAGTTGAAAACTTTAACCAATACCCCGCCTGGCCGACGTGAAATACCGTCGACTATGGCAATTTTTGAAGGCTCTACCCTGAGCCCAAAAACTCAATGGAAATTTAAGAAACGCAACACATTTTTTTTTTTAAATAGACGGTAATATAGTCTTACGCTCATTTTTAGTGTTACCTAGGTCTACTCATTACAGTAGGCCCTACGTGCAATTATTGTAAAAATCAATGCACGGTGTATCAGAATCTTGAAACCTTAAAATTGCGTATTGTATACCATAGTTAGGAATATACAGTACAGTATTAAGGTTTTCAGCTTGGAATAAAAAATAGTTAGGGTCCTACGGTATTAATGAGGAGCAATTGACTTTTTGAACGCCACCGTGTATAGAGAGTAGCTGTTCTTATAATACACGTCGGCATACGAAGGTCATCAATATTATTCTAGTCTTGACCACTATTATTATTATTATAGTAAGAGTGCATTCTTTTGTTCCCCCCCCCCCCCCTCTTTCTTCTGTCATCATTTGGTGACGTCTTTTTATCTCCGCTACTCAGCGGTTTTTTAAACTCTACCGGTAGAGTTTCGTTATTATGAAATTAAGACAATTATTTCAATTACCTTTTGATTTTCGAGGAACGCGTGGTCTTCGGTTTTTTCTGCCAATCAACGCTTCAACGTGTTATTTTTGCGAGTGAAAATTTTTTAAAATGTGATAGAAATACTTGCGCTAAAAATTTAAGAAAATAATACGGTTTTTAAAAAATAATGCTTCGGTGCCGTTCAATTTTTATATACACATTTATTTTTCGAAGGATCTTCAAATTTTAATAATTATGGTAAGCCATTTCGATTTTTTTTTTAGCTATAGAATTTGTTTATTACGGTAGTTTGATGAAATAGTTAATGAAATTTTAGTTATTTAGTTTTGTTTTTATTTGCTCGATCTTTTTTTTTATAATTACCGGTATGTTCCGTATATTATTTTAAGATAATAATAATAATTAATTTTGTTTCGGGAACATGATTGTAAGTGTAGGTCATTGAATTACGAGTTTTAATTTGTGTTAGGACTTATACTTTCATTTAAAAAAAAAATATTTATGATAAATTTAATTATTTTGGAAAATGTAAAATTTTTTTTCGAAGTATTTTTTTAAAAAAAAAAATTTATTATTTGACGCAATGGGATTTCAATCATTGCAGTAATAATTCCAATAATATTATTTATGTCTTCACCGAAATTCTACAATAAAAAATTCAAATGCAGTTAGCGAAATTTTATATTTTCGTGTAGAGTTCAAGGTCACAACGTCTTGTTAAAATCGACGGTCGATAATAAATACATGTAGGCTATTATTGTTTTATTAATTTTATGTTAATATAATTATAATAGTAGGCTATGTAGCCTAGATATAATAGGATATAGAATAATTATGTAAATTTAGTTTTCAATTTTTGCCTTTTCGAACTTTATCGCAACTTTCAATTCTTGACTATCGGTAAATAAAAATGCCCGGGGGGGTCTAATAAAAGCTTTCTTCGGCTAAAACGGGTTGCTCGAATTTTCGGTGTTTCATTTTCTTGGTCGAAGGTCGATATCTGAAAAATGAATAAATTTTCAGTTACCGGTAGCCTACTTATTTTATGAAGCATCATGTTGTGACGTAACGTTTATCATTTTTATTCAAAATGTTAGGGCTTTTTTAATTACATAGTCTTTTTTCTCTGAGTTCTCAAAATTTTATAAAAAATTGTTTTTTTTTGTAATTTAAAAATGTTTTTTTTTTGTAATTTAAAAATGTTATTAATAATGTTTTTTTTTTTTTGTTTGTTTCAGGTTCTTTGTTTCTTTTTTTTCGCGTTCGCGTGTGTCCACACCACGACGACAGCATTAGCCAGGACTGAACGGCGTGGGACGTGTGGTTTAAGGTGGTTCATAACGATGGACCACCTACTGGTTAGGTTTTTATATTATTTAATGCGCAAAAAATCCAATGGCCCCCCAGGAAGTAGTTTGATGAATCTCTCGATTCGTCAGCCTACTTCCGGGGATTTTCGCATCATCGATGGATCCGGATTAGCCTATAGTCTATAAGTAAAGGTATTAATTTTAAGGAGGGGGGTTAGCCTACGAAAGCAATACAAAGCTAGTGTCCTGCACACCCATTTTCCGTCTCACTGCCAATAACGGAAAGCAGGATGTATTGCGTAGGGATGTTACTAACATTTTCAGAGGTTGCGCATTCCAAGTTTTTCGTCTTCAAGTTTTGCGTCTTCAAGTTGCGTTCGACGTTAATTTTGCGCTATTTTTGCCATTGGTCTAGATAAGTTTAATTTTAAGTCGTTGGAAGGGGGGTTTTGGGAGTTTTTTTCTCGGGAGCTTTATTTTTTAATATATAAAAAAAGAACTTTTAAATTTATTTTTAAGATTTCTTTTTTTATCGGTTTATTCGTGAGTAGTTTTCGGTTGGCGTCATCTCTGACGTCATAGTTGTAAGGTGTTTCGCGTTTCTTCAGGTTTTCTTTTCGCGTTTTAGGTGTTCTTCGCGCGTTGGTTAATTTTAAGGTTGTGATGTCTTGTTGAGGGAATACACTACACTTACACTACACTTGTTAGGTTTAATTAGGATAATTAAGATAAATTAAAATTGTGTAAAAAATTTAAATTTGTATAAAGATTAGTTGTAAAAAATTAATTTTGTATAAGTTTTCAAAAATTGTTAAATTTGTATTGTAATTATAATATGTACGGTATTAATGATTTTTTAATGTTTAGGTTAAATTTTTTTTATTCAAAGTTATTAATTTTTTAAAGTTCTTTTAGTTTTTTTTCAGATATAAGGTTTTTATGGGTTTTTTTGCCATAATCCCTAAAGTTAAACTTCAGAAGTTTAAAAAAAAGGTAAAAAAACAAATTTTTATCTTGTAAAATTTCGATAAAATAATTGTTTGTTTGTTGTTTTTTTGTTTTTTTTTAGGTTTTAGGTTTTTTAGGTTTTTATGGTCTTTTATACCATAATCCCTTAAGTTAAACTTCCAAATGTTTAGAAAAAGGTAGAAAAAAACTTTTTTTCGTGTAAAATTTCAATAAAATAATTTTTTTTTTTTTTTAGGTTTCTATGGTCTTTTATACCATAATCCCTTAAGTTAACCTTCAAAATTTTTAAAAAAGGTAAAAAAAAGTTTTTTTTTTTTTGTAAATTTTTGATGAAATAATTGTTTGTTTGTTTTTAGGTTTTTATGGTCTTTTATACCATGATCCCTTAAGTTAAACCTCAACATTTTAAAAAAAGGTAAGAAAAAAATAATATTGCCTTTAAAATTTCAATGAATTAATTTTGTTTTTTTTTTTTGTTTCAGGAATCAGAACTCTGGATGCGAAAATGGTTTTTTTTAAAATAGCTTTTTTTTTTTGAGTTGTATAAAAATTACTTTTAATTTTTGAGTTCTTGAGTTTTTTTTTCAGATTTTTTTGCATTTTTTGTCTACCTAACTCTGGAATCCGGATTTAAGTCGCGAAAATGAAATGGGAAAATTTTCAAAAGTGAAAAATAGGTAAAAAAAAAATATATATTTTCTCATAAAATTAAAAACAATTACCAGTGAGTTTTTTTAACAGAATTTTTTTTTGGTGTTTTTCTTCACAACTCTGGATTTAAGACGTGAAAAAGCAATAATTGGGAAATTTTTGAAAGTTAAAAAAAGGTAAGAGAAAAAAAAGTTCATTTGAAAATTCTAATTTAAATAATTTATTTCATTATTTATTTTTGTAGGTTTTTTTTTTGTTCGTACATCGTTCACTGGGATGTGTAATAGGGTTTTCGAAAGATAGTTTTTTGAATTGTTTAAAAAATTGCTTTTAATTTTTTAGTTGAGTTTTTTTTTTCAGATTTTCTTTCGGGACCAAACTGGATTTTGAAAGTTCGTCTGCTGGGATAGAAAATGTTTTAAACGCTTACAAAAAGGTATAAAAAACTTAATTTTAACATACACAATTTAAAATAAAATATTTTAAAATTTTTTAGATGGTTTTTTGTTGGCTAACTTGGCAAAAAAAGATTTCGTAAGATGATAAGTTTTAAACATATACTCCACATAAAAGTATTTTCAATTATTAATTTTTTCAGGTTTTTTTTTTTTTTTTTAGATAAATATTATCCCTTCCACAAAACTGAATTTGGTCGTTTTCAAATGTGATGCAAGATGAAAAATGGCAAGAAAAAAATCAAATTTTGATTTTATTTTGAGTTTTTTTTATAAAAAAATAATTTCAACGTTTTTTAGATTTTTTGGGTCAACTTCGGAGTTTTAAAATTCATAAGTTCTGTATTGGAAATTTTCAATCAACTTGAAGGTAACAAAATAAGTGCTTTTTAGAAATTATAATGTACATAATTAATTTATTGTTTTTTTTAGGCTTTTTTGAATGGAATTAAACGTTTGATAAGTTGACTTTTTCTGAACTACCGTATAAGTTATTACTCCAGTATTAAATTTTAATTCAATTTTTTTTTTTAAAGTATTTTTCAGGTTTATGAAGATTACAACCCGGAACCTTCGAATTCGTGATTTGGGATACCACGTTTTGTGCATTGTTTATAATTTTTCTATTTTTAAAGCACGAAGCATTTCATGCACGATTCTATTACCGGAATTTGTGTTTGTAACTTTTGTTTGCAAATTTTGTCTGCAATTTTTGTGTGCAATTTTTGTTTGCAAATTTTGTCTGCAATTTTTGTTTGTAAAATTTTCGTTTGCAATTTTTGTCTGCAATTTTTTTTTTGCAAATTTTATATGCAATTTTTGTTTGTAAATTTTATATGCAATTTTTGTTTGTAAATTTTATATACAATTTTTGTTTGTAAATTTTATATGCAATTTTTGTTTGTAAATTTTATATGCAATTTTTGTTTGTAAATTTTTTGTTTGCAATTTTCTTTCATAAATCGAAATTATTTTTAGTTCTTATTTTTAAGTCGTCGCAAAATTTTTATGTAATGGGGCTTGGAACGTTTTCATTTTGAGTGGCCGATTGGAGCTTGAGCTTGGATCCTTTAGCATTATTCGACGTAAGTTCTTTTGATCGTAAACCACTTTCTGATTAAAATTTATATATTAATTTTATTTTTTTATTATTTTCCGGGTTTGAATATTGCCTATTGGACGATTGCCAATTAGACCACTGCGATTTTTTTGAAAGATCGCTCAAACGTTTACTGCTTCGGGATTCAAAACTATTGAAATCAATTTGATTTTTTTAATTAATTTTGTTTTCTTTTATTTTTTATAGAGCTTTCTTCCAGTTAATGAAACTTTTGGACAGAGGATCGGTGATAAATGCTCTACTTATAATCTATTTAGCGTGCCCTTTGCTTAAAAAAAGTAAGAATTATTTTATTTACTTAAAATCTTAAATAAATTTTTATTTTTTTAAGCTTATTTGTTCGAAGTCATTGGAGCGAAGGATGATTCAAGATATTGCGGCAAAATTGTACGGCAAACATTAAAAAGATAAGTTAAAAATTTATTAGTTTATTTACTTTTTTTCTCGTTTAATTAATTTATTCCTAATTTTTAATTAATTTTTTTTTTAAAACTTAAAATTTAACGTAAATTAACTTTTAGTTTTTGATGATTATTTTAATAACTTTTTATTCAGTTTTATTGAGATGTACTAATATTTTTTTTAAAACTTTTTTCTAATGTACTAATATTTTTTTTAAAACTTTTTTCTAGTGCTAAATCAGGAAACGAAAAATAGAGGAAATCCTATTGAAAAGAGAAAAGTTTGGTGTTTGGATGAAGTTGGAACTTTGGATTTAAAGAACCGGAATTTATAGAACTGAAAAAGTTATGTTTTTCATAATAAATTTGTTTTTTTAATAAGATTTTAATACTTAAATTTCTATCTTTTTGAATAATTTTAAAAATTTAAAGATGGTAAAAATACACTTGTATTTAAAAAAAAGTTTTTATTGTAAAGGGCCCATACAATAACAACTTTTACTGAATTCTTAATTAAAAATAATTTGTGTTTAAGTTTAATTTAATTTTATCTAAAAATGGTTAATGCGTTTTTTTGGTTTTTTTTAATTTTTTTAAGATTTCAAGCAAGGAGACGGATGAACGGGCACAAAGAACCTTTATGTTTTGAACATGAAAACCCGACAATTGGAAAATTAGGAGTTTAAAATTGATTTTTTTGATTATCAAAAATGTTTCAATTATTAAAAAAACTTTCAAAAAAGGGTTCAAAACTATTGAAATCAATTTGATTTTTTTAAAATTAATTTTGTTTTGTTTTATTTTATTATTTATAGAGCTTTCTTCCAGTTAATGAGATTTTTCGACGGAGGATCGGCGATAGAAGCTCTACTTATAACTTATATTTTGCGTGCCCTTCGCTTAAAAAAAAGTGAGAATTATTTTATTTTTTTAAAATTTTAAATTACTTTTAGTTTTTTTTAGCTTATTTGTTCGAAGTAATTAGAGCTATGGATAATTTTGGAAAATCTGATCAGATTTTACGGCGAAATTAGACGGCAAATATTAAAAAGATAAGTTAAAATTTTTTTGGTTTATTTACTTTTTTTCCATGTTTAATTAATTTATTCCTAATTTTTAATTAATTTTTTTTTTAAATTTAACGTAATACTTGTTATTGCAAAAGCCGGCTTTGCAATAACAACTACTCCGTTACCGTATTTAATTTTTTTTTTGGATTAACATTTAATTTTTAGTGATTATTTTAATTTAAGTTTTTTTTTTTTAAAATGTACAGTATTAATATTTTTTTTAAAACTTTTTTCTAGTGCTAAAACAGGAGACAAAAAATGGAGGAAATCCTAGTGAAAAGACAAAAGTTTGGTGTTTGGATGAAGTTGGAACTTTGGATTTAAAGAACCGGAACTTATAGAAATGAAAAAGTTATGTTTTCCATAATAAGTTTGTTTTTTAATAAAATTTTATTATTTAAATTTCCGTTTTTTCGAATAATATTAAAAATTCGTAGTTGTTAAAAATATTAACAAAAAAAAAAGTTTTTATTGTAAAAGGCCTATACAATAACAACTTTTAATAAATTCTTAATTAACTATTTGTGTTTAAGTTTAATTAATTCAATTTGCCTAAAAATGTTTAATGCATTGTTTTTTTATTCTCAATTTTTTTTTAAGATTTCAAACAAAGAGGCTGGATTAACGGTCACGAAGGACCTTATGTTTTGGACACGAAAACTCGACATTCAGAAAGACAAGTCAGACTTCCACTGTTCCGGAACTTTTCGACGGAGGATCGGCAATTAAATATTATTTAGCGTGCCCTTCGCCTAAAAAATGTAAGAAATTTTTTCTCTTATATTTTAAAGAAATAATTTAATTTAATTTTACATTGCGTATTGATAACATTAGTTATCAATTACCTACTTTTATAATTATATTTACTTTATTTGTTTTTAATTTTTATACTTTTAATTTAGTTTTATTGTTTTATAGAATGTTTAAGCTTACAATTTTTTTTCTTTTTTTAGATTTATGTTGAAAAGGTGTTTGTAAAAAATTAGAAAATATCGCGTATTGTAAAATCGCGCTTATCGCAAATTTCGTTCTGAGCCCAAAGAAAAAAAAAATGCGAATTGTTAAGTTTAGTTGATTATTTTTAATTTAAAAATGAATTTGTAAAGAATAAATGACGGAAGAAATGCAAAGAATTTGGGAAAGTTCCGGCGAAATTGGATTTGAAAATTTTAAAAGATAAGTTTACAATTATTTTGTTTATTTTTTTCTCGCTTAATTGATCGATTTATATTTTTTTTAATTAATTAATTTTTTAATTTAAAATTTAACGTAAGATTTGTTATTGCAAAAGGCGCCTTTGCAATAACAACTTTTCCGTTATTTTTTTTTTTTTAAAGTAACTTTCAAATATTTTTGACGATTATTTTAAGAACTTTTTGTTAATTTTTTAAAATTTAATATATCGGTACTAATAATTTTTTTTTTTTGATTTTTTTTTAGTGTTACAACCGGAAATGAAAAAAGATAATCTTGTTGGAAGGGGAAACTTTCGTGTTTGGATGAAGTTGGACCTTATAGAGCTAAAAAAGTTACGTTTTTCATAATAAATTTGTTTTTTAAATACCGTATAATTTTAGTACAGTACAGTTTTTCTTTTTTCGCTTAATTTTAAAAATATGAAAAAAGTTTTTATAGTAAAGGGCCCTTACAATAACAACTTTTAATTAATTCTTAATTAGCTATTTGTTTTTAAGTTTAATTAATTAATTTTTATCTAAAAATGGTTAATGCCTTTTTTTTTTTTTCTAATTTTTTAAGATTTCAAAGAAGGACACCATACTTTTTTAAGGTTTTAAAGATACCGGACGTGAGGAAACGGAAGAATCCCTACATGTGGACGTGGAAACGCAACATTTAATAAATTAGTACCGGTAACTTAAAATCGAATGTATCGCTTGTAAAATTGTATTAAATTGGGCTCAGAAATTATTATCACTTGTAGCCTACCGCTATTTTTAAATTATTTTAAAATTTAATAGCAAATATTCTAATTTATTTTTAAATAAAACTTAGGCTATAATAATATTATTATTACACAAGGGTGTTAAAAATAATAGTGTTTAGAGTAAATTGAAATCAAAAAGTGACGTTAATCGTTATCGCAATTCCTTCGCGATTCCTTAAAATCGTTTTATAGCGGAACAGGGTAGAATAAATTTTATTTTTGAGTCTCTCTTTTTCCGCTTGAGGCGGATCAAGTTGATGCTGGTGTCAAAATCCCATCGATTCTTTTTCCTAAACCAATGTTTTTCCATTAAAAAATATTTATATGCGTGCTTCATTTTTTTTTTAATTTTATATTTTAATTTTTTGACTTTTATTAGTTCCACCACCTTCTCCTACTCTTTTCTCTTTGATGCCTGTTTACTCAACTGTTTCAGAATTTTGCTAATTCACTGTTATTTATTTCCGATACATTTGTTTATATTAACCACTAGTGTCCAATTTAAATGTAGCCAAAATAATTTATGCTCGAACGTATAGGCTAAGCAACCTTGAGCTATGCGATACTGTACGATGTGATTTTCGAAAATCACAACAAGCTACTGTTTAATTATATGTGGGCAACTTGTAGCTTGACATTTCTTGTTATATTCAGTCAGTCGTCTACATGCAATCTCGGCTGCTAAGCACCAAAATTTATTCACGAATTTAACGTAATTTAATAAAATCAAGCAATCATTATCAAAGATCTTTGCTAATGTTTGCTGGAGAGATTTTCTCGCTTTGATCTTTTTATTTTTATTTCCTTTGTAAAAGGATATGTTGAAATCCGCTGCTTGCGCAACAGCACTTATCTATGCAAATTTGTCTATGCAGCTGCTACCAGTAGGACGCCTCGTATTACGCTTGGTTTATGAATGCGCATAATGCCAAGCAAACTTTTAACTTGCGCTACATTGCATTGTGGTTCAGTCATCGTCGATAACTCTCCTCATTAATTTATTTAACACAGCCTACATCTAAAATGGCAATGGTATGTTTTAATAATTCAATATTATACTTTTTAAAATGCTAATTGCTAAATACATTTTATAGGCGCGATTAATATCAAACCGATCTAATTATTATAAGGAATCTCTTCATGATTTGGACGACAACAATTCTCAATCGAATGACTTTCAATGGCAAATTACAGAATATTACTCAAAAAAATGTCTGATGTTTTCCGGAAATTGGCTAAGCCCGTCATTTTTAATGAGAAACTATTTTGGTCAATTGATTTTAAACTGTTCGCAGTGTCGTTGGAAGCTAACTTTGATCCTGCAGGAAAATGTTGGTGTAGATGGCAACAGCAATAAAATTCCACCCGGTGCGCTATTTTTTTGCAAATACAAACATTACAACCAGCAGGGAAAATTACTTTTTGAAAAAACCGTATCGTCAAAAAATGCTTTTTGCGAAACTGCTGAAAAGCAGGAATTGAGTTTCACTTGGTTGAATAGTTGGGCCGCGACTGTGGTGGTGGAATGTTTGTACGTCGAGGAGACGATCGGTACAGCGGTGCTCGATCATTCACCTTCTACTCCGTCCGTCATTTCTTCCAATAAAAGCGTTGAGGAAATGTTTGAAGAAGAAAGAAAACAAGCTCCAGGCAGACAACTGCCGTCCGAAAATTATCGTTTCAACCACAGGCGATATTTAAATCCCGCAACACCTTATAATCTGTTGAAAATAGTGGGAGCGGCTCCAGCTTACTATTAATCTTCAGCCTCAAAAAATGCACTTTAAACTGGACAATTTGCCTTAAAACTTTTTGTCGGTACTGTCTAATGACATCTTTTGGTGTCGATTTTGTTTTGGCGTCGAATTAAAATTGTCCAGTGTATCAATAATGCTTTATTTGTTTTCAAATGAAGTGAACCCAGGTACCCCTCGTTGTTAGCAATCATAAATATTAGATTACTTAGAATTAGACAACTAAACCGCTTTAAGAATGTATATTAATTATTATAAAAGTGCTTATACTGTACTGTATTACAAAAATGCTGTTTTATTAACTTTGTTTTTATAATTATTATACGATTTTGTAGGCCTATGCAGAAATTATCTAAATCTGTTTAGGTATTTGCCCTAGAAATTCTGTTAAAAAGCAACTTTTAAATACAGTTTTCTATGCTTTCGGGAAAAAGGGGACATTTTATACAACCATAAAGCACTTGCAATTTTTTTCTGCTTGGTTTTAATTAAATAAATAAATAAAATGTATCTCTTATAATGAAACGCGACTTTTGTTTTCTCTAAAAATCTCCATTTTAATACTTTATTTTTTAAGTTTTAAAACTTAAGTGCACAAAATTAAGCAATTTTTTTTTTTTTCAGTTTTATCATTACTGGTAATAATTGTTTGCATCATATTAATGTACGTTTCCTTATCTACAATTTGACATAGTCTTTCTAAAAATTTTGGCAAATCTAATTAAATAAAAAAATTATTTTTTATAATGCCAAAATAAATATAAAAATAATTTTGTTGTCACGAGCAATTAAAAACCGCTAACTCCGCCTTTTTTTCTCAAATCTGCCACTGCTTCCACTTTCCCTTCTGAATTCGAAATGGGATTGACCACGCCGAATAATACTGCTCGAGAAATATTATGTCCAAGTTTAACCAACCCGTCGAGTATTTCCTAAGATAAAGTCAAATTCGCCACATTTAATAATTATGTAGGGTAAATAAATTTCGTAATAATTCATCTTACTTTTGGGAATCCCTCTTCATATTCCACGTGAGGCGGATGAAGTTGATGATGGAGTCGAAAATCTCTCACGGATTCTTCCAGAGATTCATCTGCCCAAAGATGTTTGATGGCGGCCTATAATAATATTTATTAAATTACTTTTTATATCGTACGCGGCGTTTCAATAAAAGTAAGCCAAATTTTCTCTCATATGTCTAAGTTTATGAACCGTACGTAAGTTGTGGCGGTGGTGATTCTGGTTCCTCCGGCGGCTCCAGTCACCAATCGAACATCGCCGGTGGAAGAATTAGTGAAAATAGAAGCGACGATGGATGAGACCGGACGTTTGCCAGGAGCGATGAAGTTAGAAGATGAAGGCACGACTCCGAAATAATTGATAAGATCGGGCGAGGAAAAATCATCCATCTCGTCATTCAAGATTATTCCGGTTGAAGGAGACAAAATACAACTTCCAAAACTATCGACAAATACAGTAACATTTTGAAAAAATTTAAACTTAATTTTACGGTGTATAATTATGATGTAGGGCTAATTTCCGCATAAAAATTTAATTTAAGTGTTGTTTATAATAATTATTATTATTGAGCATCAAAGTAAACAACACATTCCATAATGCTGTTTGCACAGTTTTACAGCGTGCAATCAGTTTAGAACGCATGCTCTTTTTTTTATTATTATTAGTTTATTACTCATAACTTACTATAAATTGACGGTGCTGGTGAGGGAGACGGCATCGCCATTGGCAGCGAGTACACTGATGTGAGAAGTGCCGTGATCTTGAGTGGCGTATTTCCAAGTGGGTTCGTAATGTTCGGTGGGAAAAGTGCGGTTATCCCAGATGCGTTGTCGAATAGAAGCCGCTACTTTCGGCGAGTTCAACTCGTGCACCAGCTGCGAAATTAAAAAAATTTTCCCCTCGTAATAAACACGTCTTTAAATTTTTTTAATGATGATTACTTGGGTCATGTTGATGAAGTCTGGATCTCCCATTTCTGCTCGGTAAGCGAAAGCGAATTTAAAAGCTTCGATTATCCGGTGGTTGAAAAGGATTGGATCCTTCTTCAACTCCGAACTATTGAGTTTGTAACCGTCTAGCGTCAGGATAATGTTGGACATGATGGGTCCACTGGCTGGAGGAGGAAGACCGTAGAGTCGGAGATTATTGGACAGCTCGGTCACTATTGGCTCTTGAAGTTCACTTTTGTAACTCTTCAAGTCCTCCATCGTTAAGATTCCACCTTAAAATGAAATATCTTTTTATCAAAGTTTATTCACAACGATTGTTTATTTACCCATTGTTTGAAGTTCATCGATCAAATTTTGACCTATTTGTCCATTGTAAAATGCATCAACGCCCAATTCGCTAATAATTTCAAACGTTTGAGCCAACTTGGGTCGTTTTACAATGTCCCCTTCCTCCAAAACTCGATCCGAATCTGGGTGAAAAAAAGTCTCCCTAAAATTTATTAAATAATTATAAATCAAATTTCTAAATATTACTAAAGTGCACAAAATGTTACCTGAACCCCGGATCTTTGGATATCAACGAGTGCTTCTCGCGAAGAGCTTTGGCTAAGGAAGGAGTGACATGCGTTCCCTTGTAGCACAGCTCGATGATTGGTTGGAGCAACTCGGACCATGGAATGAATCCGTACATCCGGTGAGCCGTCCACAAACCGTGCAGTTCTCCTGGCACTCCCACCGACAGCGGACCTTTGATGAGAAAGCGGATTTGATTAACTCAGACCTGGAACGAATCGAGGTTCTACGTGTTACCCTCTTTCGAAGCTGAAGGCTTTTTCGAATACATTTGTTGAGACGATGCTTTCGGCGCCGTTTCTCTAGCGTCGATCACCGAAGCTTTTTGCGACTTCCGGTCGTATATTATCATGAAAAAACCGCCGCCGATTCCCATCGAATGAGGCGCGTAAAGACCAGCGCATAAAGTGGTAGCGACAGCCGCGTCCACAGCACTGCCATTTTTTCGTAAGAAATAACTGCAAAATTTGAAATTATATAAACAAACGGGAATAAAAAAATGATTACACAAAAAAAAAAAAAGATTAAAAATTATTGAACCATTTCGATCGGACTAACCTTCCAATTTCCGAACAAACTTGCGAATCGCTGCTGACTGCCGCTTGACTGAATTCGGTAGATGAAACCATGACTTGAGACCAATCGGAGGACCCAGTCTCTCGAATAGACATTTTATCACTTTGGTGTAATTTTTTCGCCCGCAAACTTAATCCAACGGATAAACCTATAATTAACGCTAAAGCCACACACACACCTCCGATTAACAAAAACAAGCGTTTTGTACTCCGTGATCTAATATTAAAATAAAAACAAAAAATTAATTCAATTATAAAGTTTTATTAAATTTATCTCATTAAATTTACGCCATAACGTGTATGTTATTACCTTTTAAAAATGCTCAATAAAGAAGCCTTAGAGTCCCAACGTTGTCCCGAATTAGCGCGACTCATCCCAGGCTCTTTCGTCCCGTAGCTCACGTAATACCTGTCCGTTTGCGGTTTCATCACCGAAGTCATTTTGATGCAACGTTTTCAACTTGGATTCACATTTAAAACTGATAAATATTTTGTCATTCGCCAATTTCTTTTTCTTTCTTAAAAAAACAAAACCACAATCAAATCAAAAACACATGTTATCACTTTTTTTTATTTTTTTTTTTTTAAAAATTTAATTGTATTATTTTCTCAGGTGACACAGCATGATCTTGATTTTTAAAAGGATCTTTGCTTTTCAATCGCGATTGTTCATTTTGTGACAAACGCTTTTTATTTTTATTATTATTATTATTGTCAATTTGCCAACTTTTTTGTTCGTCAATGAAGTATTTTTTTTTTAAATTTTTTTATTGTACGTTAAAAGTTGATTTTATGTCGAAACTGTCGTAATTTTTTTTAACGAGAAGCTTTCGTGATCGCGTATAGGACGTGAGTTTTCATTAATTATTATTGTGAAGGAGAGAGGGAAATAAATAAATGGAATTTAAAGACAATGAGTCGACTCATCTGAAGATGCGCCGCTTGGATTTGCGAAATAGTTTTTAGATTTAACATAAATTTTTAAAGTAATCCTTAATTCAATGTGGTACAAAGTATCTTTTTTGTTATTTGTAAGCTGTGTCAACTTGGAAAAACAAAAGTATTGTTGAATATGTAATACGAGTTGGCACTTTTCATCTTTTAATAATTATTGCACTGAACTAAAATTGAAGAGCTTGGAGTGAAAAGCAGATAAGTCTGTTTTTGTTAATTTTGACAGACCGGAAAGAGGAAAATGAAGCTAAATTTTTTCTCTAATATGTATTAACAAGAAAAACGTGTGAAATTTGCTTTTTAAATAGACTAATAAATGCAACAAAATACTACTGTAAATAAATTTTGTTCTGTTTATTATGGTGTCGTTTTGCATTAAAATTACTACTATTTGAGAACTGTATTATGCGGCTGGTTTTAGGGTAATACTGTAGGCCTATGGTTTAAAATCTAGTTTTAAAAAGCATTAAATAATTAATGCGATAAATATAATAATGGAATGTATTGAATAGAATAATAAATAACACACTAACCAAAATGACATACATTTACATTATTACCGGTGTGATATTACAGGGTTGATAAAACCAAAGTTTTGAAATGTTGAACAGGCTGCATTTTACGAGTTACAAAATAGTCACGGACACTGATTTAACTGTATCATGTTTTATTATTGTTTCACAGTCCTCGACTAAAACAGTAAAACTTTGCTACAATTTGAAACTCAAATTTTTGTGCTATTTAAGAACCATTGCGATGCATGAACAAAGTAAATAGTACGAAAAGTAATAGTTAAAAAAATAAATAAATAAATAGAAGACATATTTGTTTCAGTACTACATTAATTGAATAAATAAAAGTTCTGAAAATAAAAAGAAATAGCGATTTCTAAATACAGTTCTTATGATCATGAATTTTGTTTTGCACTCAGATGGCAATTATTATCACTCCATTAAAATGATGTGGCCCTTACATATACAGTATTTTGTTCCCCCCTCCCCTTCTTTCGTCTACTCTCTTCGTTCTCTCAAAAAGACACAGAGTAGATAATCTTCTTGAGTCATTAACCTGAATAATTGAGAGTGTACTGTCCTCAATGCTATTTAAAATAATACCTGTGGCTTTCGCAAAGCCACAGGTATCACATAATATTAAGGGACTTTTTAAAAGAATTTTATTGCTACTGCCAAACAAAATTAATGAATAATTTTTGATAATAATGAATTTTATACAGTAGGTCTACGTAAGAAATGAGATGAGTTTCGAATTTTCGAGTTTCCTAAATACCAGTTCTTTATTATTTTTTCATTGAAGTGAGAAAATCACAGACTAACAATAATTATTTTGGGTGAAATAATATATTTTATAACGCCTCTTTTCAAGGGTGTGCACATACGAGTATAATTTTTTTTTTGATCATAAATTCTCCGAAAAATGAATGTGCAGTTACAATGTAATTCAATTTTAATTTTACTGACTTATTAATTACAGCCAAGTTTACTTATTTGCGCCGTTTTTAGTAGACTCATTGTTGCTGTATGTAGATACAGTAGGCTCACAGGTGTTCAAACCGAGACTCTCGAATGGAGGTGCGAAACCTAGTTACGATGAACCGAAGGAAAACACACTTTTGTAATATGGGATTTAACAGTTGACTTAATTGGCTCTAGTTTATCTGTGTTTACAATATTGAGGCTCGCTTAACTACAGACGAGTTCACTTTACACAAATAGGTATAATATTATTTAAAAGAAACTAAATAAATAAATCGATACAACTTTCAAATAAAAGTAAAACGTCATATTTTTAAATAAAATTATTTAAAAGAAAAAAATGTTATTTACCTTAAAAGTTGATAGACGTCAACTTAAATTGAGTCGCGCTTTCCATTCGCGGATCATTTATTATTATAATTATTCGTGTGACGTGTCCTTGATCTCTTCCATTTGATATAATCATATTACATTTCAATGAAACGCTATAAATAATTTTGATTTCTCAATGCTTTTTTTTTTACCTACTACTTTTTATTGTCGAAAATTGGTTTTCCGGCTTAGACAGGTATATGTACACTCAGAGTCGGCTCGAAACCATCACTGCCCATCTGTTACTGTACTAAATGGGGTATTAATTAAGAAACTGACATTGACTCTGAATGAAAAGCGCGCATTCGATTGGTATTAATTGTTTTTTTTTTTTTTATCATTAAATAGTCAGGATGTCAAACGTAAATGTTGAGTTGTACGCGAAAGAATGGTTAAAAACGAGACTGCTGGTTACATTTTTTATAGAAGGAAAACGAAAAAAAAAAAACGAGTTTTCAATAGGAAAGTTTTGGTAACTTTACTTTGACGTGGAAGGGGCGTTTGGTGAGGCGGGGCATACCGGTACTTGTTTCCTCCGAACATTCCGTAATGCTTCACGCTAACGCTTCATAGGCTCATAGCTGCTTTCAAAACATACGGTAATGTCAGTAAAACTTGTTTAAGGCGGCTCCTGTATAAAGTAAAAACTTATAAGAAAGGAAAAAAAAAGTTAGAAACGCAATGTTAAAATACCTTTAAAACGAAAAACCTGTCTAACGAGGAAACGAACATATATTTTGAGCACCGAGGCTTTAATACACCCGTTTAAGACGGATCTTGTGTAAGACGAAACCCTGTAAGAACGAACTAAAAAAGTTGGAAACGCAATGTTAATTAAGCACTACAGCAAAAACCTGTCTAACTCGGACTTAGATTTTGAGCACCAAACCACATTTTTTAAAATTCCTTAGAATAGGTCTTCATAATTATAGCAAGTTATTATCGGTTAATTAAAGTCGGTGAATGCCATACATAATTTATATGAAATTTAATATTAGTAAAAAATTTTTGAAAATATTATTTGTATCAGATTTTATGAGATTTTAATACTTATTATAGCATCATGTTACTGGAATTCGTACTTGTAAAAATTCGAATTTCAAACATGCGAATTCAATGTTTTAATTTAGCCGAAAAAAATATTAAATATCCTTAATTTTAGTTTGAAATGTAATTTTAATTTTAAAAAAAATAATTTTAATAAAAATAAAATTAAAAAAAAATTCGCAGTTGGTAGGATTCGAACCTACGCGGGTGACCCCATTTGATTTCTAGTCAAACGCCTTAACCACTCGGCCACAACTGCATTCATGTACACCTGATCTGTAAATACGCAACTGGAAGCGAGCTGGCGGTTCTCCGCAGCATCCAGGACGCATCCAGTGTGATGCTCAGAAAATTTTAATTATTTGTTAATAATTTATTAAATAAAACGCAGGAAATAGTAAAACTTAATCCACATTTGTTAAAATAATGCTCAACGCATTTTCAAGAAAATTTGACTGGGCTTTTTATCTTTCTGTTATTAGCTACTTTTTGAACGCAACTTACCTATAACATAACACATAGTCTAATCTCTCTATGCCTGTTAACATAAGGAGGCGAGATTCACAAAGTCAGTTCATACGTCACCAATACCCGACAAGTAAGATGTAGTGTAAAATCGGTTATGCGATCGTATGTGTAAAACCTCCTGATAAGCTGCAGCGCCATCTACCAATGTTTGGCGCATTAATTATTATTACTAAAGTCACTCCACTGACAACGTCAACGCTCAACTTTTTTCGTGATGTTGTTATTCGTAAAGTTTTCCTACTTAAATATTTAATCCGACTTAATTTGAATAGTAGATTTGTTTATATTGAATTAGTAAATTGTAAAAATGCGGGTGTGCGTAGTGGTTTTGGGCGACGTAGGGCGCAGTCCTCGCATGATGTACCATTCGATGTCGTTGGCTGACGCGGGTTGGGACGTGGACGTCGTCGGTTACGGAGGTATTTCTTTTGACAAAATTAATAAAAATTTTATAAAACATTTTCCCGAAATGATCTCTGACATCTACTTTGAGTTTAGGTTCTAGTCCGAGTAAGAAATTCAGTGACAATCCTAAAATTAAAGTCCGACAAATTGCCGAACCTCCTCTCTGCATCAAACGTAAATAGTTTATTATAGTTTGTTTTTGAATTAATAATTTATGTTTTCAAAATTGAAATTGTACTCTTTTAATTTCAGGTTTACCGCGATTGTTTGGTTACGGTTTTAAAACGATATGGCAATTTTTTACTTTATTATTTCACATGTTTAGCATTCCACGACCCTCACACGTTCTCGTTCAGGTTTGTGCGTGTTTATTTAAAAAAAAAAATAATCTCAAGTTTAATAATATTTTAATTGTATTGGTGAAGAACCCTCCTTCAGTTCCTACACTGGCGGCTGTGTGGTTACTCAGTAAAATTCAGCGTAGTAAATTAATAATAGATTGGCATAACTACGGCTACTCAATCTTGGCTATTACTCTGGGATCTCAACATTTATTAGTGAGATTTAGTAGATGGTAAAAAGAAGACGCGAGTTGTTTATTACTTTTATTAATTTGATATTTATTTTGTGTAGGTTTGAATTCTACTTTGGTCGCAAAGCTCACGCTAATTTTTGCGTTACGGAAGCGTTGAAATCCGATTTAGCGGAGAAAGGCATCGAGTAAGTTGGGTTTCACGTTTTCAGAAATACAGTATTACTTATAGGGAATACAAATCTGTCGAACAGATGTTCAGATTTTATTTCAAGGTTGACGAAAGTGAAATGCTTTTTATTTATACAATAATATTTTAACATAATTTTACCTATCTGAGATAAATGTAATTTACTTTTAACCTTCCTAGAATTATCAACGAAGCAAAAACGTTTTAATGCGATACATGTAGAATATTAATTTTTTTTTAACACAAGTTGAGAAAATCATCAAAGAGTTTTGTGGGATAATAATTTTAACACAAGTAAAGAGGCTCATATTTTTGTTGAAATGAAAATTGTGATTTATAAGGGAAATGTGACGATGGAGTCGTTTTTCTTGTACATTACAGCATAAATGTTAGTTTTTGCTGTCCCATTCGGACCGACTCAATTGATGATTTTTTAAACTTTTAAAATGAAAGTTATATAAACAAATTGGTTGCGGATGCAAGCTGTTAATGATGAAATTTTGAACGAAATTGGACGATTTATTATCGCGGAATTGGCAGACTAAGTTTGATAACCACGAATGTGGAGTTTTAAAACGACTGAAACTTTTGAATGGTGGTGGCATTTAATTTTAAACTTTTATACAGTAATATTTTGAAATTCATTAATAATGGAAAGATATTCTGCAAAATGGGTATTGCTATATTTGACAAACTTAACCATTCATAAATAAGCTAATTCGTTACTTTTAAAATATACAGTACACAATGACCAATTTGATTTGAATTGAAGTATGCAACCTTCAAGGAAGGGTAAAAGCCATTGTTTTAAATAGAAGGATACAAAATTTATTATTAGTAGCGAACGATAAATAATTCTTTGTGAGCTGGAATCAGGGTAAACGTGCTGATTGCAAAATTTTCAGAGTTTATAAATTTCGAAGACTATTATGTTAGCCGGAAAACATTTGGCTATTATAGTTAATAAATTTATTAAAATGTTCACGTGACCTTGCTTATTATTTGCAATGTTTTAAATTTTGAGTTTGTTTTTTATTTATAGAGCTGTTGTACTTTACGATCGACCGCCGAGTTGTTATCGAGCGATTTCGAACGAAGAAAAATGTCAGTTCCTCACTTCTCTATGCCAAGACTACCCTTGCTTTCGAACGAAGTAAGAAAGCGAGCTCTTATACATTGAATTGGATTCAAATGTTATTATTTTTATGCACGCAGCGAAGAAGATGAAAGCTCGATATTTGCCAATTCGTCTTCAGTTATGAAGCCGGATAGACCGGCTCTTTTAGTGAGCAGTACGAGTTGGACGGAAGACGAAGATTTTTCCATTCTTTTCGACGCTTTGGAAATGTGCGACGCGGTGTTTTCGCAAGACACAAATAGTGATTTACCTAAAATCATCTGCGTGATAACTGGGAAAGGACCGATGAAAGAATTTTACGAATCAAAAATACATTCCACTAACTTTAAAAACATTCGCTTCTGCTTTCCTTGGCTCTCAGCCGAAGATTATTCCAAAATGTTGGGTAATATCAAATAAATTGTTCAATATTATATTGAATATGACATATTATAAATTTTGTTCAGCTTCGGCTGATGTGGGGGTCTGTCTTCACACTTCCTCGAGTGGTTTAGATTTACCAATGAAGGTCGTTGACATGTTGGGATGCAAATTACCGGTGCTAGCTTATAATTACAAATGGTAAAGTTTAATTTTAATTAATGTACTGTATGTTATAGTCCCATGTAAAAACAATTTTAATTTTTTTTATAACTTAGTATCGATGAGTTGGTTAAGAAAGGTGTGAATGGGTATGTTTTCACCACGTCCGAGCAGTTGAGTCAACAACTACAAGTAAATATTAATTTTTAAGAGAATCATTTTCAGCTGAATAAATGATTTTTTTTTTTTAAATTTACAGATGTTACTAGTTCCGCCAACTAGTTTCGAATTAGAATTTTTAAGAACTAATTTAAAGAAAAGTAGCATGGATCGATGGGAAATCGCTTGGAAACGGAACGCTTTACCTCTTTTTAACGTCGAATTGAATCATTAACTAGGAAATGATCATTAAAAGTAAAATTTCTTTTCTGTTTATCAGGTATATTTCTAATTTTTTAATGGCGATACATGTAATAGTATTATTCATAAATACCGGGGGTAATTAGATTTTAGGGTAATTTTTGCATAGCATTTTGCTCAAGGTGTCTCACTTAAAACTTAATTATTTATAATACCCATGTGTTCTTGTCATAAGATAAGGCAAAGGTACTACACATTTAAAAAATTTTAAATTCTACTTTAAAACTCAGGCCTATACTGTATTTTAAAATACATGTATTGTAATAAATGAATGACAATCCAGACACACTAAATAATTTTTTTAATTGTTATTTTCAAAATATTTGAAGTTAATGTCAATATACAGCAATATTATACTGCAACACCCATATTCTATGACAAATATTAGCTAAGCATGTAACAACGTTGTGTCTATTTGTAAGGCACAATTTAAATCTATAGAATATAATATTATGTAATTTTCTACGTTTTTCTTAATTTTTTAGGACATATAAGGGTAAACTCTATTAAGGTTAATAATACCTGATATTGATAAATTTTCAAGTAAAAATTGAATTTTTTTAAAAATCAGTTATGAGCAGCGTAGGCTTTACAGTAGTTATTGATAATTTTATCGATCGATAAATTTAATTCTTAAATCCTCACTGGGTTTGTTTAAAAATTGACTTGTACTCCCTCCGTCCAGAAATAAGTGTCCGATTTCAATTATTTTTTTGTCCGGAAATAAGTGTCCCATAAATTTAAAA
>JAQGAZ010000909.1:0-41406 GCA_034692225.1 Polydesmus complanatus
AAATTTGAAGTCAATTGACTGAGTAGTTCTCGAGTTTTGCGATGACAACGGAGAACGGCTCTTTTTTTATATATATATATAGATAATTTGTAGAATTATCAAATTTGCCCGATGCTTGTATATATCACTGTGACGTCAATTTTTAACTAGTACAACTCAAACAGTAAAAAGAAATATTTACTATTATAGTGTAAAATAAAATAGACTATAGTTTTGCTTTCGGCTTTCAGTTTTTTTTTTTTTTTTTGGTACACCATGTACCCGGTATATTCTAAAGAATTAAGGTTAGTGATTTTTTTCATTAGTAAAATGATATTGGAGAGGTTTTTTTTATTCCCATTGGTGCTATAGCTTTTATTTTAAGACTTTTTTTTAACGCTTGAATAACATTTACAAATTTTGACCGGTTATGTTGTTTAAAGATTGGCGTTAGCATTTGTTATATTTTCTTACAACTTTACCGAGTATTTTTATAACTCGTAAATCACAGGTTGTTTGTGCAAGGTACCTCAACATATTCGGTAAATGGCTCGCACTTACTTTTCGATACACTCTTCAACTGCAGTATAATATCGACGGCCCTGTCGTGAGGTTACGAGTCATCGGAGAGTCATCATTGTCTTAGTAAATAGCGCGTTACTTACTCATAAAATGACGTCAAAATGCGAGTGGTGTTGGGGAAAAAAAAAGTTTTCATAGATATTAAAGACATGATAGGAGTATACCACCCTAAGGATTCCGGAAGCAAAGTGATTCTGGCCTTTGTTTCATGATTGGCCATTTTTACGTTTTCTGGTAAAGCTACCGTATAAGTCAGCGGTTGACGCATAAAAATAAATTTTTTTTTGTAGCGTGGAAGAGCATCAAAATGATCTTTTCCAACTATTTAACGCTGGTGACATTGAAATTGATTACCGTGCAACATAATCGATTGGCCAGATTTTTCAATGATGGGAAGAGAAAGTTGCATGGGGGCCGGTGAAGATGACAGGAGAATGAGAAAAACACATTTCTTTTTACAAGTTATAACCCAGATTTATATATCTTATTTTTTTTTCTCTCCCATTCGGGGGGGTATTTTTTTTTTTATTCTCATGCCGCGCAATTTCCGGCAGAAGTGCACGAGCATTGTGGCTTGATCATAAAACTTTTGATGGTTGCTCACAGTTATCGTCATTAAAATTGTCTCCCAACTAAACCTATCGAATCCTTTCCCTCTCGATCTTTATTTTTTCTCGAGATTTAGGAAAAGGATTTTTTTTTTTTAAAGATTTATATCGCTCGTATAAAATATAAGTGTGTCGATAAATGTGATTGGTTCAATTACATTGAACGCTCGTACATTTACGCCATAATTTTCTTCTCCGAAAATCTACTGCAGATAAATTGCTTTTAAATTTAATGTCTCGCCTGAAAGATAAGTGTGAACGACAATCGCAATGGAACTTTAGCGGCATATAAAAAAAATTATTGGAGACAATGAAAAATCATACCGTATTTGCACTTATGAAAGAGATAAACATAATTTTATTTTTAAAAAAATTTACTGACGTATAAAAAAAATCTGCAAGCCTAAATTGAGTGTTAAGTTTTGTATTTGACTTGTTCAACCAACCGCATAATTTTAGAAGCCGTATATAAATCAACAATGTAATTGAAGTCAAATGAATTTAATTTAAAAAAAAACCTTATTGTACCAATATAATTTTAAGTTCGAAGTTGCGTACTGTGGCTTATATTATAATAGGGTTACACGTGACGCCAGTTAAAAGTTGCATATTCATCGAATGATATAACAGTGACAATTTGATCTTTCGAATTAAATATCGATCGAAAATGAAATTTCCTCGGATTTCTCTTTTTCACTTAAACGCCAACAACACCTCCTCGAAAATTCGATTTCGTATCGATCTGCAGTCCATTGAAACTAATATTTAATTCAATATTTTTATGAAAAATTTTCAACCTCAAGAACTCGATCCCACCAGCTTATACAGTACTTTGGCTTTCGGTCTTTGAAAATAAATTGAATCGATAGAATCATTGACGATTGCTTTTTTTTACCACTGTATTTATATTTTTGTGTTATGATATTGATGTTCATGATATTATTTTCACAAGCCTCAAAGTACCTTGTTAACTATTCTGGACATGTCAACTACAGAATGCTCACATCTTTTTAAAAATCCGGCAATATATTTTGAAAATTAAAATCTACTCGAATTAGTTTTTGTTGTTGTAAATAGATAAACATTTGCTATTGAATTAAATCAATGAAAGATAGCACACAAAAAATTAGAAGATTATAATCTCTGAAATTGATGTGCTTGAAAATCGAGTGGGGGAATAGGAGACACCCAACTGTAAAAAATATCAACAGTCACCAAAAGTAAATGTATGCTAACTTTATTTATCGCTGTTGAAATAAGATAACAAAGTAATTACTTTATAATGACAAAAAAAAAATACGGTATTACAAAATTTTTTTTTAAAATGTGAATGAATAATGGTAATCACTTGCTTTATTGCACAGCTAAACATCCATCAACAGATTATAAGCTCACTTTTGGCGAAAAGCGTACAAAATGGCAAACGTAATAGGCAAATTAAGCCTCAAAACGTAAATACAGTATAATCATGAACCAGCATTTGTAAATATTTCGGCCAAATATTCAAATAGGCGTTTCATTTTAATATAAAGCGCTTAGAGATAATTAACACAAAATGAGTGTCTTTAAACGGTTTAGGGACCAAATATATTTATCACGCTCAATTTTGGACAATTTCAAATATAAATTCATTCATAATCCGAGTATGTTATCACAAACCTCGGCACTGGCGGTTTAAACAATAATTGTAACGCAGGAAATATAAATTATGTTTTACACATTATAATAAAAACGGTACCTTTATTGCCTAATGCTATTAATGACCATACTTCTTAGTATGATCTGGAATCTAGTGTTAGATTTAATACAAATTCATATTAAAAAAAAAAAAATAGAATTTTTAATGGCAATTTTGAAAAGGTACAGCTTTTAACGTGGCATACACATTTAGTCAATGTGTGCACCAGAGTATTAATTATACTCAGATAATACTTAATGACACGTTAATATAAATTACCAAAAAAAAAAAAAAATTTTTAACGAAACGAAAAAGAAAAAATAAAATTTGATTTGCATATAGCCCGCTCTCAATCTTTCTATTCTACATGGTCCACACCTACGCTTTGCTTCAAACTGAGTTTCTGAGAATGAACTTGTAAAAATAAACTTCAAAAATAAATTAAGGATATTTTAAAACGGTCGCTGACGACAAAAAAAAATTAATTCAAATCTTGTAATATCAATAACGTAAAAAAAAAAAACTAAAAATAAGCGCTTGCAAGAATTCTGAATTCAAACTCTTCACTCTCTTCATCTCAAAAATGGGATAATTAAAAATTCAAAAATACTAAACTTCACAAATAAAACTTAATTTTCAATAAATCCATTAACTGATGAACCGCAACAAATAAATCTCTTTTATGTGCAAAATTTAAAAAAAAAAATTTTTTTAAGCAACTAAAAGTCAAATTGCAACTTTTTCCCTGTGAAGAAGGACAAACAATATCATTAAATATTAAGATTTCAGGCCATTTGAAGCTTTAATTTGTAATTAATTTGATTCGCTTGGTTTTAAAAATGCTAATACCCGCCCGAACTTTGTAAATTTCTCAAATTATAACTCCCCGCAACAAAAAATTATAAAAATATGAATACAGTATAATTATACTACAGTATATTGCATAACAAATCGCAGAAAATTAGATAATTGGCACTTATGCTATAAGTATAAAAATGAGTAACCACGCATTTGTCAACCTTTTCAACTAAACGTAAAAATTAAACATAACAAAAAAGTCATGCACAAAAAAAATGACTTTTCAATTGCTTTATGTTTATCACTTTGCAGAAACATGAGTAGGACGTTAGCCATTCAAGTGATGGCAAAAACGTTTAAGGCTAAAAAGAGGGAAGGATGAATATGAATAAATGATTCAATCGATTTGATATACGAGTGTAAAAAAAATATCCGCAAAAAATGAATTATCAGTCTTGTATGTGTATATGAAATATACAAAAGCAGCGCACAGCTGTGCAAACTCAGGACATGAAAAACGTTTTCAGGCAGATGAAAAATGGTTATAGTATTTACTCCAAATTCTTACCGTATATTGTGATTACTAATCAAGAGACGGATGAAATTGCGTTGTGAGGAGATCCCATTTGTGTAAGAACTTTGTCCAACCATTGCAAAGGTCCGTGCAAGTGAATTTCAATCCAACAAGGTGTACTGGTTACATCTTGACGATGGTATTCAGCACCCCATCCTTTCACGAAGCTCATTCTGAAAAGAATCATTAATAAAAAAACTTATTTTATTTTTGTGCGCTTTGAAAATGTAACGATTCATTATTATTTTTCACTTATGACATTATTTATTACCTAATAGTGCACATTTTAGTAAGTTCGTAAACTGCTTCGAATCCTTGGTTAACCGAATGACTAAGTAATTGCGCAAACACTTGATTATTGAAGATTTTTAAACTGCATCCAGATGGAATTTTACAAACTGTAGATGAATGAAAACTGTGATGATGATTACAATTTCGACTCTGAACAAACACGGCACTATCACTCAGACACTCGGCGTATACTTCGCCACCCACATAATAAAAATGAACACCTACAAATATCGATAAATATGATGCAATTTCTTTTTATAATTCAAAATAACCTTTTCCAATGTGCCGCCTGGTGTTTTCGATTGTTGAATTTCGATTAACGTTAGAAAGTAAACCGAGACAGAAACGGTCAGCGTTATTTGACGGGTCAGTGAAGCCATCGACTATTATGCTAGAACTCTGCGCGTGAAACACCTCTCCAACACGAGAATTCAGTTCATAATAAGCAATGCTGCACCAATAAGGAGGCTCTTGATAAGTGACAGGTTGAAGATCTGTAAATATATACGTCTCAATTACAAAAAAAAAAACTAATAAAATAAATTGATCTACAAAACTATTATCTTTTAAGAACTTTGCTATAGCAAAAGAATTTCAGGTAAAAATTTTAAGGAGAACGGTGTTTAAGACAAAAGTGTAGTTTGCTTAACATGACTGCTTAATGTAAGAATGTATAATGAATTTAGGTTTTTCTATACTACTGTACATTTGTATATTAACTTCAGTGTCTCTTATGAGTTTTTCTTTTATAAAATTTTAATAATTAAAATGATAATTATTCCTCACGTTAAGTTGTTATTATTATTATTCAAAAGTAGAAAATTAACCTTCTTAAATGGTAGCCTACCTGATGTCATTTGTGTAGTGTCCATATTTTGCGTTGGTTGAATTTGATGATTTCCTTGTTGTGGTTGTGGACTACCAAGTCCTTGTTCGCTGTTACTGTCGTGTGGACTGTAAGCTGGTGGTGGCGTTTCTGATATCACGATTAAAATGATAAATTCGAAATTTGACTTTATATAGATACAAAAAAATTATTTTTACCTGGTAAACCGTAAAGACTACCAGGAGTAGATGGTGACAGACTTGAAGTTGGAGAAGGGACGCTGCCAATGCCTTGGGAACCAGGACTGTTCATTTGATTCGAGTGAATAAATCCTTGCGGCGAGTACTTGACATTAGTTGGCATTTCGAGATCTGACATTTGTTGAGAATTGAGCATCCCAAGTTCCGGCATTTGTTGAGATGAAAGCATGGAGTGAGAATGGCCAGGTGGAAATTCACTGTGTCGAGGAACCAAAACAGGAGGCAGCACTAAATATTAAATTTATTAAAATCCCTTTGAAAATTTTAGAACATATTTTAACTCTTACCCGGAGACTCTACTCTTATGTAATGATATGGATTAATACAGACTTCCTTTTGTTTGGCAGAGAATGGATATTCACAAAACTCCAATGGTTTTAGCTCGTGATGACTTTGCAAGTCGGGCCATCGCCACACTCGACAGTAGATCACGTGAGGCAGGCCTTTTCGATGGGAAACCTGTACAAATAACCTTTAATCAAAAATTATACAATTGGAAATATCGTGTTTTACTTGTAGTCTTCCATCGAGAGATCGTGGAATGGTTACGCATTTACTAGGTTGTCCAGGACAACTTAAAGCTTTTTCTAATTCTTCAATCGCTCCTTTCTTTTTCTTAAGTTTCTTTACCAAAGAGTCGACAGCTTTTTCGGCCCATTTTTCCTCCTCATCTCCTTGCTTCCAACCTAAAAGTTTCTTGACAGCAGGACTGGTGAAGGAAAATAAGCTGTTTAAAGTCGTCATACTTTCTTTCTATAAAAATAAAATAGATATATAAATTTCATCGCTTTGATATATCTTGTAATCAAGTTGCCAACGCCATATATCATGTGTTGTCACGCTGTCAACCTTATCTCAACGTATGTTTTTCAGTTAAGTTATGAGAAGGAATACAAAGGAAGTCGTTGTTAGTCATATTTTAATTTTAACATTTTTTTTTTTTTTGATTCACTTTAAAGTTCACTTTCCAACCCTTAAAAGATTAAACTTTTTAAAGTGCTCACAATTTATAATAATTTTACAATTCACAAAAAAAAAAAAATGCAATATTATCCTCCAAAAATTATAAATAAAAAATATCAATTAAAGTCAATAAAACACTTATTTAATATGTCATTAAATTACTAAAAAAAAAAATTATAATTTAGTTACATTTATTTAAAATAGAACATTACAGTACTCTGGTGATATAATTAATGAGTGATTTTTCAATTTTATTGCTAGAAAAATGTCATTAACACCTTCGTTGATTTTGTAGAAACCTATACCGTATCAATAAAGTCATATTATAATTATATTTACCCGAATAAAACGCAGCAATTGTGGCAATGCAGAAAATTGTTTTATCTAGATGTTTTAACGTTTCCAAGAAATGAAGAACGAATGATGCGATCAGTCATTCGTTATCGGTGAAATTCAACATGGCGCCTACCTACGGTAGTGTTTGAATCTCACATTATCAATTAACTTTAACAAATCAACATGTTAACCTTTTATACCATTATTCATTTCCTACGTTGACATTTATTTCTTCGTAAAAGTCGACGTTAACATCGATTCGGCTTTTGAAATCACTTATCTTTAAGGTAATACATACATTTATCTGCCTAATGTAAAAACTTCAAAGGCCGAATGCAAAATATAAACCTACAAACGCTGGAGAGAAAAAAAAATCACAAAATAACTTCGCTGCGCATGCGCTATTATTTGTAGATGGCGCTAAAAATTAATTTACTTAAAAATGTTTTAAATGGCCGAGTCTTTCATTTAAAGCATTATTAAAAAATTATTTAAGAGTTATGTAGTTAATAATAAATACACTATTTTTATTGAATTTATATAATAATTTTTTTTATAATTTATTCTTAAAAAAATTACATGAACGCCATCTAGTGAGTCAGATACGCGTTATAAAAGTAGGTGTATTCCAAAAGGCAAAATGATTGTGCTCCTGTCAAAATCAATATTATTAAATTTGTCATTGATGATAAAATAGAAATAACAATGACGTTTCAAGATACAAATGATATTTTTCTAAATGTTTGCTATTTAAATATTTTCAATTAAGACAATGACATCTTCATCATGCGGCGCTTTACGTTTTGACAGCTACATTACGATCGCCCTTATTGCGTTCCGCGGGAAGCAATGAACAACGATAATAATGTTGACGAATATACGACAACATGGATTTGACGGAAATACCGGTAGTCGCTACTCTACTACAAACATTTATCTTTAATTGCGATGTTTGAACGCGTTAAATTAAAAACGTTTAACAATTTGTGCGTACAAGACTCTTTTGAGGTTCAAATCAAGCGGTGATGGGTGTTTGAATGACGTCATTTTTCGGTTCATGATTAGATTTTCATTTAAGGTCATTGCAAGTTGTAGGTTTTTATAGATCGTAATTTCGGTATTAAAAACTATAGTGTGATATAGCCGTGAAGTTGAGCGCAACGTTCATCTACTGATATCGATGTACACATGCAATTGAATTGATAGCGACCATGGCCAGCGTCCTTGGTTGGCTGTCGTTTTCAAGTTCAGCAATTTTTAGTATTTACGGAATATCCTTATTAACTACTTTAATTTTGGCCACTTTTGGAAAGTCGCTGGGAATACGACGAATATACGTCAGTCTCCTGCTCAAAGTATTTGAGGTAAAGTTTAATGAATAATTTTTCAAGGTAATAAACAAAATAATTGCCTTATCATCTGGAGTGTTCTCTTGTTTGTACACCACGTGTAAGGTCAAAGTGCGAGTGTACGAAACATGATTCAATTAATGTTAACGTCGTAATTAATTATTGCTATTTTTTTAGCAGGTTTTTTATATCATTTCAATTACCAGAATGTTTCTCGTGAAACTTGAAATAATGAACTTTTTAACGCGAGTTGTGACTCGTAAGAGATAATTATTATAAAAATCTTAAGACATTTAACTACAGCACAATGTAATTTAATAGTTTAAATCATTGAATTACATGTAACTATGATCGAAGTATTATTATACAATCATCTGTTCGCGTTTTCAATGCTAATGTTCCAATAGTTCAAGAAATAGGATTAAATGGTCATTATATCAACGAAGTAATTTGATCAATAAAATGGTTATTTAGGATTAGGAAGTTGCAATGTAGAGCAACTGTTTACATGTACTGTACTTAGAATTTTAATATCGAATTTTTATTTTATCGATATTTAGGTCAAGGTAAAAATTATGAGGTAATCATTAATTATTATTTTCTATTATTTAATCTTCTCCTACATGGTAGACCTAATTAATAATAACGATTACCGGTACTTTGAATGTTTTGATTTCGTTCAGTGACAATGTATAGCTTATTAATTATTAAAATACTATAATAGCTGGATGTGCATTAAATAATTTATCATGTTGTTAATAAAATAGGTGCTAAAATAATATTGGCACGTTTCGTGTAAGTTACATTTTCTTGTAGCATAGCAAAGCTTGTAGGTACTCCCTAAAGTAAACATGAAATTATTATTATAATGTTGGCAAGGAAAAGGCACTTCGGGCATCGAACTCAATAATATTTTCGGAAATATGCACTAATTCGGTAAACGACGATTAAATGATAAAAAAAATAAAAAAAAATCCAGTGACTTGTTTTTTATTTTTTTTTATCTTACAGAGTCTTTAGATTAAAATGTAGCATTTTTTCCGTTGCCTTAATTAAGGGTTGGTATACTGAAATGTCTATATACATGTAGCCTACTGCAAAATAAGATTAGTTATTTAAAATTGTTGTAGTAATATAACTTACTTATTTGGTTAATTTTAAATTGAATTGTTTTTTTTTTTTTCTTATATTTTAGTATGGAAGAGTGAAAATTGAGAAAGCTAACCGACGAAGGTACAGTTTGGACGAAGATGCCGCCGAAGCTCTTAGCGTTTTTGCTATTAATTCTGGTTGTTGACTAGTTTGTATAATTTAAACGTCGTTTATTTATAATGGATTTCTTTATCGGTTTTTAGTAATAACGAGAGAAGGCGTTAAACTTGTTCCTGAACCTAAAGTAAACCGAGGTGACTACGAAGAGGAAGAAAATGACAAAGAAAAACCTTTTCAAATGGATATTTTACTTGAACTAACCAAAGCTGGACTAGAGGTAGCTTAATTGTTTTATTTGTTGTACTGTACATTATATTAATTGACTTTGATTTTTGTAGTCTATAATAGACGATGAAGTTACAAAACGATTTGCCGCCGAAGGTTAGACTTTAATTTTTTGTATAATTATTATTGTATTTGATTTTGTGTGGTTCGGTGTTTAGAATTGGTGTCGTGGAATTTGTTGACGAGAACAAATAGAGGTTATCAATTTATAAGGTAATTATTAAGTTTTTAAACTTTTGTTCACACGCATAAATTTTGTAAGTTAATTTTAAAATTAATTCTAGTTTGCGGTTGAGTATTTTGTGGTTCTTGGGCTTCCTATTTCGATATTTAATATTATTGCCCATCAGGTAATTATTCATCTGAAATTTATATTAACTTAATTTTACATATTAAGTTTTTTTTTGGCAATGTTTAGATTACTTTTGCTATTCTTTGGCGTTATTACGTTAGTGTCATCGATGGCTATTGTAGGATATATTCCATCTCGAAGGTAACTACCGTACTTGGTTTAATTGATTTATTAAGTGTATTTAACAAAAATTAATTATAGGTTAAAGAAGATTTTAAATCGTCGATTTAGTTTAACTTCGTTTCGAATATTTTCCCGGGTGTTTTCTGCAATTATTACATATCATGACAGGTATATTCATTGATTGCTTTATCTATTTATTATTAAATTTTGTAATTGTCATTTTAAATAGGCAAAACATGGCTTCCGAAGGCGGTATTTGTGTTGCTAATCATACGTCACCGATCGATGTTGTGATTCTCGCATGCGATAATTGCTATGCCTTGGTATAAGTTAACTCTGTATATCACAAAGATGCCTTCTAAAATTAAAACATTGTTCCTAAAATAAATTAGATCGGCCAAAGTCATGGTGGATTTTTGGGTCTTTTACAAAGAGGTTTAGCGAGAGCGTCGTCACATATATGGTTTGAGCGATCCGAATCTAAAGATCGAGATTTCGTTACTAGAAAGTAAGATTTTTTGGAATTATTTATTTTTTTTTTTAAATTATTAAATTTAATAATTATTACGTAGGTTACGTGAACATGTCGAAGACAAAGATAAGCTCCCCATTTTAATATTTCCAGAAGGTATGCACTTCCCTTCACTCCTATGCACCGGTATTAAAATAGCAAATTTGTTATAAGAAAGAATCAATTTTTAGGCACGTGTATAAATAATACTTCAGTAATGATGTTCAAAAAAGGAAGTTTTGAAATTGGAGGAAAAATTTTTCCAGTTGCCATCAAAGTAAGATTTTGTTCAATTGATTATCTGGTAATAAAACTAATTTTGAGATTATTAGTACGACCCCAAATTTGGCGATCCGTTTTGGAATAGCAGTGCTCAGGTACTTTTAATGTTTTCATAATTAATTTGATTACAGCGATAATGTGGTATAATCGTTCAAATAGTCGTATTTTCAATACTTGCTTATGATGATGACAAGTTGGACAATCGTTGTCGATGTGTGGTATCTTCCTCCTATGATTAGAGAAGTTAGTTTTATTCGATTGAGACAATAATTATTGTTTTGTATTAATTTTTGTATTAAAGAAAGGAGAAGATGCTGTTGAATTTGCCAATCGAGTTAAAGCGGAAATAGCCAGAAAAGGAGGTTTAGTTGACCTGATGTGGTTAGTTGCTTTTTTATTAAAACATTGATAACATAAAGTATCAAAAGTTTTTTTTCTCCAAGGGATGGTCAATTGAAAAGAATACAAGTTAAGCAACAATGGAAAGAAAATCAACAAGCCGCTTTCAGTAAAAGATTCATTAATGGGTAGTAATAATTATAATTGACTTGTGGTTCAATACATTCCAAACTTGAGTGGATGTAAAATACAAATTAAGGCTATCAAGTTTATACG
This sequence comes from Polydesmus complanatus, assembly GCA_034692225.1. NCBI lineage: Eukaryota > Metazoa > Arthropoda > Diplopoda > Polydesmida > Polydesmidae > Polydesmus > Polydesmus complanatus. Next base: position 11,625 of record JAQGAZ010000909.1, read on the forward strand.
GGTAAATTGCTAATAATGTACTGGCCATTCTACGTATGATTTGTTGAACCTTTAATAATTATTGTTTATGCATTACCTATTCCGAGGCTGGCTCTTCAAACGTGGTTGTATCAGTCGATTCAAAACACAGATTTATATTAATTATTTAAAAGGAATGGTCAATTTCTTTAATTATGCACCGGTTTACTTGATTGGAAGTTAATCATTTCAGTCTTGTTAAATTAAATTAAAGTGAGATGTACAAATTAAGTTTGCTTAATGTTATTATGTTGGATGAAAATGTATACATAAAAATTCCCCTTTTAAATCATTGGTACTATACAAAATATTTATTTCTATTTAATAATAATTTTTTAGTATCCAGCGACGAACGATTCTGAAGCGGCCGGTTTGTAAGTGTGTAAATGTCCTTTAGTTTCATTGTATATACGAGTACATTAATTCATTTTTAAAAATTTGTTAAGTCCAGAAATCGGCACTTCATTAAATCACACGATATACCCCGGTAGGTTAATTCTAATATTACACAGTTTAATTTAATTTTAAATGAAACACCTGTACATGAAAGCCTGCATATTCGGCGTCCTTTAACTATACTGTATTGGTATTTAGCTTGGAGTAAAAAAAAATCAAATTTACGTTTGCAATTGTTCGAAATAGTCGACAACATTTTTAGAAACTTCGGTTAAATTAATAATTGTTACCGACATGTTTTGTGGTGCCGCTTCAATTTCAAATAAGCAGCTCAGATTAATCACTTTACGCTGAAACTGCGCCAATACTTTTGCCATGTTTTGTTTATCTTCTAAATTTAATTTTGAAGATTTTTTCAACGTTTGAAATTCTTTAAGCGTCATCCCAATTAAGTTGGTAATCACCTAAAGAAAAATGCATATACAGTACTTGACATTTAATTTATATTAACGGTTGCTATACTAGTTAATTTACCTCGACTGAAAATGTAGATTTAATACTTCCAGTGCCATCGTTGATCAGTACTTCCATACTTAAACTTTGATCGCTGGTTCGAAGTGGACTTAAAAAAGTTATCACAAAGCCTTTAATTACGGCTTTAAAATAAAAGGCAGTTGGAAGAACAGGAAGAGTATCGATGTAAATAAATGGGGGAGTTAAAGGAACTATTTTATCACGTTTTGACGAAAGAATTAACGTTTCAAATTCCGCATCGGAATCATCATCACTAAAGAGTACAGATGGGTGGGATATTTTTACATTTTTCTTGGGGATTTCGTTTTCTGTCAACGTTTTCATTTGTGGTGGCACAGCTACTGTTGGTTTTTGATTAGTTTGTCGAAGTTTTTTTGCCGAATTAAGTAAAGTTTCAAATTCCTCATCGGAATCTAAACTGAAATCATCGCGACAAGCATTAGTCCCAGTTTTTGAATAGTTGTAGCTATCTTTTGCGGAAGTTAAATTTAAATGTCTAGTATTAGAAATTGAATTTTTAGGGGCTAACTTGTCATCTACCAAATTAGGCCTGAAATCAGATAATGGCGATTCCGAATTGGAATTAATAGACGGCTGGATGAGATCGAATATTTCATCGTCGTCGTCATCGCTCCAAATGTCACCAGAATTTGAGATATTTGTAGTTTGATGACTTCCCGAATTACCAAATCGAACTTTACTATTCAAACTCTGTGTATCATGACTTAATTTCATATGTTTCCTGGGTCGATTTTCATCGTCGACCGAATTCTCAGAATGCCCATTTGTTATTACACCGTCTAATGCCACTGGTAAATCCTAATTTTTTTTTTAAATAAAAGATTTATCATAATTATAACTCAAAAATTGTTCTAATAGTAAGGTAATATTTACACTCGGAGCTGTGTTTAATAATTTAACTGCATTTCTAAATATGAAAAACAAAAAAAATTGTCATTATTACAGTATTTAAAACGAAAATAAATACAAACAATTTTTCGCGTATTAAAGATAGTGGACTGTTAGTGTCTGTCAATTCGGAAACTTCTCCTCCTAACATCTTCACGTTGTCTTTTTTCAATAGCACCGTTCCATTTCGGAATAAAATTTCGCCATAAATCAACACCTAAAATTTATTTCAATCGTTAATTGTATATTAAATATATTTAATTGGCAAGTATTATATTAAATATAATAGTATATACCTTTGATCCTGGAGGTAAATTTATGTGGAGACTAGGAATCGACTGATATTCTAAACCAAAAATGTCCTGCTCGCCGTCAGTTATTTTAAGTTTCAACATTCGGTTTTTATCTTGAAACTATAGATAAAAGTTACAACTTATTTAAACGCAATAAACAATAATCTTAAACTAAATTACTTTTTCAGCTTTCCAATCATTATCTGCAGAAACGTCCGCATTACCATGATTTTTCCCTTCTAGTTTTAAAAGTTGTTGATAAGACGGCTTACTTATGTCCTGAATGGAATTAATCTTTAAAAAAAAATGTTATGATTTTATTTTCATTAACTTTAATAGGTAAATTATTTGTACCTGCAGAGGAAAATATCCTTTCAAAACAGTGCTCTTCACATTACTCAGATTTGGAAGCAGACATTTAGCGCCGATTTCTCTTAAATCAGCAACTAACCATTGATCATAAACGAGAGTGCCTAATTCATTTCTGGCAACTTGCTTTAAATTTATTGTACATAAAATTAATTTATAGAGCAAATTTATTTGAGTGGAAAAGAGTAAACTTTGTTGAATTTACCTGCTCGGTCTGAAGCCAATTCAAGCACGCCTCCAACCAATCTTTCGGAACTTCAATGTGATGAGTGTTTCGAAACCAATTATATATTTCAGTATTCATTTTCAATAATTACCAAAAGCATGAGCCCAGAAAAAAAAAATCATAGACATCTTTGCATAATCAAAACTTCCAACTTTTTTTTATCATTGAAGATTTCGCGGTTTACATTATACAGAGGCCCAGGAATATACATACAATATAAAAAAATATATAAAACGCTGCATTTTACACATAAGAGTAAAATGTATCATTGTTTAATTAATAATTATGAGTTACGTTTATTAAGAGCACAATACATCAAGCATTTTCATAAATAAATTCATATGGCCAATTACATAAAATAAAAATTATAGCTGGCTCATTTCTCTTTTCACATCGTACAGATTTAGATAATCATGACGCGAGGAGCAACAATGGCCAATAGGAAAAAGGGTTTTATAATGACGTCATACAGGAAAAGAGAAAACTTGTTAAAACGCGTTTTCCGATTATGGCGGGAGAAAGTGGTGAAAGTGAAAATTATTCTTGGCTGTTAAGTTGTTCTTTTAAAATAAAATGGATGAAATATTAGTCGCATTCGCCAACAATGAATCTTGTGAAGAATATATTAAAAAGTTTACTACGAAGCAGGTGCTGTATTAAATAATTATTTACTTTTTTCAAATGGTTCGTAGTCAATGTCATAATAGATTCAACTTTGTCGTTTAGCTCGTGGCGATGTTATGGAAGTCTCTAAAAACATTAGATGATTCGTCAATGTTGTTAAACGCTTTATTTTCTGGTAAGTATTATTTAATACTTGTTTTATTAACTTTGAGTTAACTACACTTGATGTTTATTTAAACTTTTGAAGGAGTTAAGGATGACACAAAACAGCAAGAAAGCTGCCGATACGATTTGTTTATGTGTGGCCTTCAAATAATACTTGACACTAATACCACTCGGGACATATGTTCAAAATTTGTTGGCGTATTGTTATTAGAGGTATTGAGCTAACCTTTATGTTTATTTTCTAGTAACATTATTGCTTTTACACATTATTTTTATAGATTGAGCGTTTTCAAACAGCTTCTTTGATTTCTATTTTCAATGAATTGTTGAAATTGGGAGAATCAGGAGATTATTCCCCTGGGAAGTAAGTCCACTGTTTAATTAAAGTTTACTGCATAATAATAATTTATTAATAGATGGCTGGAATTGATTCCTCGTGTCATATCAAGTTTGACAACAAGGAAAAACATCTCATTTTGTGATAACATAGTTAATGGGGAAGAATTTAACACAAATGCTATTGAATTATTGCTAACAACAAAGTACATTAAATTTGTTAGCGTTTCTGTTATGAAATTGTAATTAAATTTAATTTAGGTGGCCATCTAAAATCATTGTCAATATAGCTGCTATTTTTAAGTATTATCAAATGTTTTTAATAAGTCTTGCAAAATATTTAATTAATTTTTTAGTGATATTGCTTTGGCACCCGAGCAGGTGAAAGTTGTTTTACTGGGTCTATTAGATAAAATGAAGGGGTTGCCATTAGACAATATACCTCCATTTGTTTTTCAACTTCATTTGCTCTGCACTAAGGTAATTCAATATAATTACTGAAGTAATAACCTTTTATTTATTCATAAACTGTCATAGTGTTTTAATTTTTATTTTTAATGACTGAATAAGGGTCACAAGAATATATTCTTAAAGGAATTAATACGGTTTTTTGACGAAACTGAACAACGTTTACTTTCTAAAGAAAATGAAGTCTCCATTGAGAACGACGATTTGGCTTTGGAAGATTGTAAAATCACTCAACTTAGACAAACAGAAGGTACTGTCTTGTTGCATTTGCTGTTAGCTGTCAAAAGTGATCAAGATTTGGGCAATGAATTTGTGAAGTGGCTTAAAGTAAGTGCATTGTTGTTTTAAAGAACTAAAATAATGATTACTACCGATATATTTTTTCATTTGGTAGGCACATCGTTTATGGCCCAGCAAAATTCTAGCATCTTTTACTATGTCTTTGGCATTTTGTTTCGCAAACATTTTGCGTTTTAGAACAACGGTAATTTGTTAATTCTTAAATAATTATTACTTTTAATTATTAATTCATTTTGCTTAGATTTTTGAAACATTAAAATCGGCAATATTGCAATGTTTTAAAGAATCGAATGCTCGGAAATCATCATTCTGGATGAGAACGATGATAGATAAAGATTTTTCTATTATTGATGTGATGGAATCAATTACGAAAAGGTTTGGTCATAATATTGTTATAATTTCAATACTTTAAAAAGCTATTTATCAGCGTAACAGGTTGTGACCACGTAATCCAAAGCCTTATTGAGTTTGGGTTTTATCTATTGGATTCTTTTTCATCTATAAACACTCAAATCAAATGTCACAAGGAATCTTTATCTACGAAACAGAAGACATGTTCACTCGGTAGTCATATTATTTTAAACACTTTTAAGGTACAATTTATAAACCTAAGTCTGAAAGTTCAGCTGCAGTTATGAATATTAACTTACAAAAATATGTTTAAAACTAGAATAACAGAATCTCGTCAGTGAGGGAAGAAATAATAAATTCAATTCTGAAATCAATTGTTCCGTCAGATTCTAATATCAATGGTCATTATATGAGTAAGTTTTATCAAAAAAAAATAAAATATAACTTTTTAATTACAGTGTTTTTTTTAAAAAAATTTAAATTAGAGCTATTGAAAGAGACGATTCGAATTTCTCCACAAGATTATCATCAGAGCATTTCTAAAATTTGTGAATTATTTGACTATTTGGTTTGGCTTCCTACTTCTGTTGCGACCGAACTTATATTCGCTGTGCAACCATTGATTCCTTTGAGCTTAGCAATGAAAGACCTAGTACTGCTGAATCTTCGTAAATCTATGACTCATAAGGAAATATCGGCGAGAAAAATAGCCGTTAACGGCTCTTTGATTTGCCTTAAACATTTTCGAAATAGCGATCATTTAAGAGTTGCTTCTCAAAGTATTCAAAGCACGTTTTCTCAAAGTCAAGAGGTAATTTGTTTTATTTTATTATTATTGTAGTATCTTAATAAGGATTTTGAATTTTGAAGCTGGTAAATATTCATCATTCAGAAGGTAATTTGCCAAGTTCCAATGTTTTAAGTTTGGAATTGGTGGCGATGCTACGTCGTTGTTTTTGTTTGCAAGCTGATTTACGGATTAAACTTTATATGGTGGGCTTTAATTTTAATACATGTAATTGCATTTTTTTTTTATCTATTTTTTAATATTTTAGGGATTTTCTTATATTTTGAAACAAAATGGATTTCTGGTTGATACAGTTTTGGATATGTTGCTCTGCCAAGTAGGCTATAAAAAAGGAATTATTTGAATTTGTTGAGGATAATAATTATATACTAGATATATTTGTTATAGGTAAATAAAGTTGTGGAAGCTGGAGCAATTCCGCCTATTCGTTTTAAAAAATGCGTTCAAATTCAAGGAACCGATGTAGTGTATATGGAGCCGTTGGTAAACTCTTTATTTTCTAATTTTGTTTTAACTGCCTTAATTATGCTGTAAATGTTAATACTTTATTAGCATCTACTGTTGAGATGTATCAGTAATTGTTTAATAATTGCGAAAGCCAATTATTTATCTTCCGGTGAAAGCCAACAGTTAAATGACTCAATAAATTCTTTTAACCACCCGTTAGTAGCATTTCTTGAAGATTTTAGATCAGCATTATCTAAAATAGAAATTGAGAATTATGAGTTGGTGAGTTTTTGCTAACAAGAATACTATTATTTTATTCATGTTAATTATTCATAGGAACAATTTGTGGAATATGTGCCTACTTCCTTTTCTGGAAGCAAAAACACTTTTTTTGCGAAGTTGATTTTGGGTGTTTACGAAGCTCTTATTGAATATACGTTTTTCAGCGATGGTTTTACGTAAGAGTTTAAATTTAATTAATAATTAAAAGTATTTTTTTTAAAAAATGTTGACAGATTATCAATGGTGGAATTGATAATTGAATTGTATGCAAAATATAAGGATTTGCTAGGAGTAATTAAAAAGGCACCAACACAAACGAAAAACAAAAAAGAAGAGTTGCGCGGGGAAAAGAACGAAAAGTCAACCATTAAACACGAGAAGCACGCAATTCAAGAACACATTTTCTCAACTCAATTTTTAATTTCGATGTTAAAGCTTTTAATTAGGTGAGTGTTATTGATAATAATTATGGTAAGATATTAAAGTTTAATATTATTTTTTAAAATTTAGTGATAGGACTCCTGATCATCAAGAATCTGCGATCCTATTAAAACGTCAAACTGATTTTATCAGCCTTGTCGTGACTGTTACAGATAAAAAGATCGCCAACATAATAGAGTGCGGTTGTATGGAAATTGATGATGAAATGAATGTTGATGACCCATTCAATTTTTGCTGTTCGGTGGGAAGATTAATACTACAAAAACTTGCTGAAAATGACGATACTCCAAAGAGCTCAAATGAAATACTATTGGAAATTAAATTTTTAGAATGTTTAGCATCGATCTTCAGTGTTGTCGCATGTAGATATTTTGAAAAATGGAAAATCTTCATAAAACATTTAGGTACCTAAGTTTTGAGTTAATGGCATATTTGTGTAAAATAATGATTATGTTAATTTTTGTATAGCTTCCGAGAAGTTAAATAAAAGATTGGATGATGAAATTTGTGAGCAATCGTTGGCAGATGTGCTAAAGAAGCTTCAGGTAATAATGACGTTTCGTTTCTTAAAAAAATGTAATTTTATTAGTGGCACATTATTAAAATAATCGCTATAAACTTTTTCAAAGTAATACAAATGGTTCTCAATTATGTGATGTTTTTTTATAGCGGATGGTTAATGATTGTTTAAGTGATTCTGACGACAAAAATAAAATGAAACAACTAGGAATTTTGATTACAATATTATCACATTTGGTTGATAATTTTGAAAGCTTGTCTAATTCTCCAGAACTTCTCGAATGGATTCAAAACTTGTGCAGTTTGCATTCTGTTGGTAAATAAAATTTAATTTCGCTTAAAGTGGATATCGAAAACCTTAATATTGCAGATGATAGTGGAGTAGCAAAGCAGATTTTTAATCTATATTTCAAAATCACAAGCCAATATTCCTCGCATTTGCAGTCGATGCAAGAAGCCACTGTAGATCTTCATTCAAAAATGATAGATTTTGACGAAACTGCAAGTTAAAAATTTAATTACAGTATATTAGTTTGATAATTTAATTTATGCTTTTTTAGAATGGTGCCGAAACTAAGACAAGCTATTCTTTAATAACTGAGAATAACTCAATGGCGGTGTTTCTAGTAGTCACTCAACATCTGGACGCTTTTATTTCTAACTTAGAATGGATGATTTCTAAACTGAAAGTTACGACTGGCACTGCAATAAGTCAGACTCTAGAACCCAAGCTCTGCCGTGCATTTGTAAAAGTAGCAGTTTGTGAATTTAATTTGATAAGCTGCAATTTGCTACCTGGTCAGTGTGTAGATGCTATAATAAAGTCATTATCACACTTCTATTTGGTTCTTCAAGAATTAATAAAATATGTAATAATATTTACTTATGTTTAAATTAGAATTTAAAAATATAATTATTATTTTTTTTTTTTTTTTTTTGTAGTTGACCATGATGTTTAAAAATTCTGATTATAAGCTGCATAACAGTTATATTAACTTGGTAGAACAAATAAATTTGAAATTAACTCCCCGAGTGTACACGTTATTAGAATCACTATCTGGTGAACAAGTATGAAAAATATTACTGTATTAAAATTTAATGGTTTTATTAATTTGATAGTTACATGTTTCAATTACAGGACAAAGAAGAAAATGCAAGAAGTAAAAAGAAAGTAATGTCCATTCATTTTTTTTTTTATTTTAAAAGAAAATTATGTTTTTATAGGTAGTTCTAAAATTTATATTTTTTTAATAGATAAACACTGTTAAGGAATCTGTAACGTTGCCTACGTTAATTTATAATCTTGAACAATTTGAACGATTTCTTATCAAATTGGCTAAAGTGTCAAAGGTATTATAAAAAACTACCTGGATTTTTATTTTTTTTTTTATGTATGGGTCTCGTTTGAATCTCAGGTGAATAATCTGATAGCAAATATGAAAAGAAGTACAAACCGAGACTTCAGGATTGATTCAGCCCAACTTGATGAAATTATGGAACAAGATGAAGTTACTCAACCGGTACATAATTTTTAATAAAATGAGAACCAATCGTTTTAACTTCATGTAACAACTATTAATATTTTTTAAAAAAAAAAAAAGGATTTGGAAGAAGACCTTCCTAATTCCAATCGACAAACTACAATCAGTGAGAATGGAGTAAATGACACTGAAGGTCCTCCACGTAAACGTCTGAAATTATCTCAGCTTAGAGGCTCTCGCAAGAAAAAACTCTAAATTTTAAAGTAAGAAGTTCCAGTTTTGTTAACTATCTTTTTTATTTTATTCGTATATGAAATGGTTTTAAAAAATATTAAAATCTTAGGCGGTTTTTCTAATTTAGACCACAAGGCTTAGTCGCACCCGCCTAGAGGCTATCGTAGCAGCGCTCTCTTTCGCCATTGGGGTCCACTTCTCTCTAATGTCATGGCTTTTGCGGCTGAATAAACTGAAATATATGTAATTCTTTTTATTCTGAGAGGCCCTTACACGGTGCGAACAAGCTTTTGGGGCTAAATCAGAAAAAGGGTCAATCTTATATTGTACAGTTGAGGCGCTAAATAAATAACATTTTTCATTTATTATAAAATATTAAAATGAGATCTTTAATAACATTTGGCATTTTATTCGGAATGGTGACGAGTATTGAGAATTCAAAGTTAAGAGATTCTAAAAATCTTTATCAATATTGGATAACCGCCTAACAATGTAACTAGAGTAGCGTATACACTATAACGGAGTAGTAGCAGTAGTTTGCAAAACTAATGCATAGTATTCTTTATTTTTTTGAACTTGAGCAGCCATGCGGGCAGCTGAAAACACCCCAATAAACTGTAAAACGTAAAGTATATTTTTATATTCGATGCATTATTTAAATACAGTAGTAAAATCTCTTACCATGAGTATAGTAGTGCCAAAAATGTTAGCTGCTGTAAGAAAAGCATTTTCTTGCAAAAGTCGAATGATTGCATGTACACACCCATCAGTATATATTCGATGTTGAACTTCAAACAACTAAGTTAAATGCATAATTAAATAATTATTTTATCTAATTTTATATTCATAAAAAAGAATTACGGTTAAGGTTTCATTGGTAACGTCAAAACCACATAATGTGTTCATTGGATTTTCCTAAAATTTAAAGTTTTAAATTTCTAAAAAGAATTGAAATGAATAATTTTTAAATAATACCGCTTGCATTCGACAGCATGAAAATGGCACTCCACACCGTTGGTTGCTTGGATTATTCCATGAGCAGTTGAAATATGGATTTAACCTCCAATCTAAATAGCCGTCGTCGCTAATCCCACAACAGTGAAACTATAACATCTTAAAACTGAAAATATTTCCATAAAAGCCTTTCTTATGATTTTTCTTACATTTATCTGTACAAAATCCATCATATCCCTCATGTCATCGTCTTCGGAATAAAGTTGTAACGCACTTGATAAAGTACTTTTGGGGTCTACAGTAATATTAATGTTTGTGTAGAAAACCAAAAACACTAATACAAGAAATGCAATCTGCAGCGCTACCAAAATTAATAATCCGTAAGCAAACTGCAAACGATAATTTTTTTAGCTAACATACAAAAAACTGTTAAATTTCTCATGAGTTGTAATTTACCAATTTTAGTAGGCAAGTATTTTCTCTCAGAGCTCCAACAAACCCTCCAGTTGTTAGCATAAGGGCTATTAAACCAAACACAATCAAAATACACGATGGATCGATATGCACTTTCAGTAATTGAAGAACCGGTAACGTTCTTTCATGATAGATATAAATGCCTACTCCAACGGTTAAAATGCTTAATATCTAATTTATTTAAATAAAAAAAAAAATACATTTGAACCCATTTTTAAAAACACCTCATTAATCTTACCCAAAAGAAGAATGCAGTAAAATAAAAAATAAACTTTTCCAGTTTAGAAATTTGATGCTTTTGAGAAGTAGGTCTATCAGATGGCAAATTAACACGAAGATCTGGTCTATACATATATTCTGTAACGTCATCTTTGTCTGTTTCAGATGCCATATTAAGGTCTTGGGTTAAGTCGTTGGTAGCAGTCCTGGATTCACTTGTCAGGGAGTTACATGTACCTGTCAAATTCAAACTTGAGGAAGACGTCAAACCGTTGATAGCCATGATCTTCTCATTTAATTTGGCACGATCAATTTACGTTATTTGGCTAACCTATAGAATACAGTAAAGTCATTTATAAATGGAATAGGGTGAATCGATTAAATTCAAAATTTGCCTTATTTTGTTTGCGGTCTTTTCTAATTTGACCCTTCATTGTTGTTGGGTAAACAAAAACAGTAGACCGGAAGCCGGTGAGATGCTTTGACCAACGCCTCCTACCGGTAAGCGGCATTGGCTGCCCTGGGCTTGGCCATCATCGTGATAACGGCGCAGCTTATGCCTGAGTTGAAGAAGAAATTGTAAGTTATTAATAGTTTTATTTTTTTATATAAAATAAAAATGTATGACATCAATAATTACTGTTGCATGGTAGTGATGCAAAATAAACCCAATAGAGCGTTCTCTGCTGCCCATTAGCCTACACACACGTGGAGTTTTATGATCAGCTGATTTCAACTTTACACTAACCGTAAAACAGTACATGTGGTTACTTAATTTCCGAGTTTTAATGTATAATTTTTATTTTTTTTATATATAACATAGGAGCAGTTTAATTTCTTGAGATGAAAATAAATGGCCATCGCCAAGATATTTATGCTTTTAGAATTATTTACTATTTTCAAACGACGCAGGTTTTTTATTAGATTTTCGAACAGTTTTTGTCTTGGGTTATTTATTACCTTTATTTTAATAAACTTATTTGGTATTGTTATTTGTTTGAATGCATACATTTAGCTTTTGTGAATCTAATGTAGTCTATGCCTTTTAATTTTTAGATGGCAATGCAGAATTTGAAGATAAAATAATAATTCAATTTGACGAAGAATTATATTTCGAAATTGTACATCCAGAAGAAATAAGTTATACCTTTAAAATAACCAGCGCTTATGATTTTGGAACTCATTTTGTACGTAATATACATTTAAATCGTTATTATTGTTACATTGTTTTAGTTTTTTCATTTCTTTAAATAGAATTCTACTATTAAAAATGTGCCTCTAGTCCCAGCTCAACCACTTCAACTTTGTTCACTTGCCGCCAATGCTTTGGAATTAAAACAGAATATTGCGTTGGTTCAACGAGGGTATATTATAATAATGGTTTAATTCTTTCAGGATTTTCATATGACTAATCTCAGTCAAATTTTAAATTGCAGAGATTGTTCTTTTGTCGCAAAAGCCCTTAATGCTGAAAAAGCTGGTGCTATCGCAATTATAATAATGGATTCTGATATAAATAACGACGAGGATGTGATTTCTATGCAAGACGATGAAACAGTTAGTGAAAAGCCTTATATACCAGCAGTATTTATTTTAGGAAAAGATGGGTAAGTTTTTAATAATCGTACAGTACTTATACCTTACATTTTAGTATTTAAAAAAAAAAAATTAAAAGATATTTTGACATTTATCGGTAATTGTAATACTGTATAGCAAACGAATTATAGTCTATTTTTAATATAGTTACATGATTTTGAAAACATTGGCCAAATTCAAGCTCGACCAAGCAATAATTAACATTCCCATCAATTTAACTGGTGTCCCATTGCATAAAAGAAATTTACCAAAATGGCTTGTTTGGTAAATTTATTATTAAATTTACCTGCAGTTAATTAAAATTGTATTTTACAATTATGAAGTTTATACAAGTGTTAATTACATCATCGGACGCAATAAATGAATATTATTATTTATTCATGAAAGATTTTGTTGGTACTCGATCATTTAAATAAATACCGGTATATTTTCAATCAAAAAAAAAAAAAAATAATAATAATAAATACTTGTCAAGTGTAATTCCACAGTTTAACAATTTCTAATTTAATCACTTCATCGTAATAATTTGTTTAAAAATTCTAAGCGCAATAATTATGCATAAAGCATTAATTTTACCTAAAGTACTAATTTAAACATTTGGTTGATCAATTTAAATGGTGTGGTGGCACTAATACATTGCGCAACAATGTTACAATGACAATTTATTGACTGAATGTCGTCACGGCACAGTTACATAAACTCGATTTCAGGTGCGCAAAATATATACATGTCAAAATAATAATCACATACAGTTACTCATGTATTTTATTAATTGTTTGTTTTTTTACGATTTTAAATTGCCCTCCATTTTTGATTTTCCACAGCGAGCGCCATCTAGTAGGCCTATATTTTTCATTTTATGGGTTTTGATTTCTTTATTAAATAAACAATGATTTTTAAACTACATGTATTACTAGTTAAATAAAAGAGCGAATTTTATAATTAGGACAGTAATTTCTCAAAAGTTCTATTGAAATCCTACTTATTATGTACTCCGTATTAAAATCTAGATTACCTGATGCCTGAATTTTTAAAATTCTTTGGCGATGACGTCATATGTTGTCATATCCGGTTGAAATCGACATTTTTTGGTAGTCTACTAGTAAAGGTAACGTTCAAATTCCTGTATTTTTAAATTAAATTATGATAATTTTCTTAGATTTGTTTTATATATTACTGATATTACCAGCTTTGCGTTGTCATTTGTTAATTACCATAATTTTAATTGTAATACCGGTTTAAATATTAAGTTAACGCCCATTCCTATAGACAAAGAAGTGGTTTCATTTTCAATTTGAAACATTTTTATTTACTTCCACATAATTAATTGCAATTTTTTATTTTTAAGATGAAATACAGAATTAACATATAAAAGAAAGTAATGCTTATGTTTATATAAAGAGACAAAATTTTATAACTGTTACGAATGGTCAATGAATTAATAATTCATGCATGACCATCTTAAAATGACAGCAGTTACAGTATATTGACATTTTCTTTTTTTAAAAAAAGAAATATTGAAGGGTGAACGCAATTTATAGTTTATTGAAGTGGTTTGTATACATTTGCAGATTTAATTGCTTCCACAAATCTAAAACTGCGAAGATGATGACCATGGATCCTCAACTATTAAACCTGACAGGTTCAATGGCTCTTAAATGGGATCCAAAAAATTTAGAAATACGCACACGATCGGTAGAAAAAACGCTAGAACCCCTAGTTATCCAGGTACGTTAATAATAAATTTTATATTATTACAGTACATGTATTTTAAAATATTAAATATGGTTAATAGGTGACTACATTAGTAAATACCAAAGGGCCATCAAAAAAGAAAAAGGGAAGATCGAAGAGAGCTCACGTTCTGGTCGCAGCTGTTGAAAAGGCTACGAGTAATTTTATAGAAAAAGGCGAACAAATTGCATATGAAAATCCAGACATCAAGCAAGAAATGCTTTCTGCAGTAGAAGAAGTTCGAAAAACTGGTATGAAGTTGCATTGAGCCACATTAAATTACCAGTAGTTGCTTTTATTAAATTTCTATTATGTAAAGGCGATGCAATGAGAATGGCTGCCACGGAATTTGCTGATGATCCGTGCTCTTCACTTAAAAGAGGAAATATGGTTCGAGCCGCGAGAAATTTGCTTTCAGCTGTCACACGCTTGCTAATACTAGCGGACATGGTTGATGTACATTTATTACTAAAATCTCTGAGAGTGGTAAGCACTTTTTATTACATCTGAGCTCGTTGTACGATTCGTATATGACTATTTATATGTGAACTACACAGTGTTGTGTAAGCAATTTAAAGAACACGTCTTGTCTGCTAAATGACGGTTGTTAATTTTGGGATTAGCTAGTTTAAAATAGGAATTTTATAATTTATATTTTTACATTATTGTGTTAGGCTAAGATGTCTTAAAAGATTTAATTAAGCTTAATACGAGGTTATTATATGCCTGAAATAAGTTTTAGATTTTTTTTGCGTTTGAAATTCAATTTTCATTTCAACCATTTTAATTTAGGTTGAAGACGATTTGGAGAAAGTTAAAAATGCATCGAGTCAATCGGAACTGTTGGATTCGTTTCGTCAGTTTGGAAAAAATGCTGTTGATTTAATTCAACAAGCAGCCAAACGTCAAGCCGTAAGTTTTATGTTTTGACAATATACAATAATGCGCATTATTAATAATACAGTAATTACAAAATTATCTCTCATTAAAAAAAGAGCTAATTTGGGGCAGTAATTTAATTTATGTAGTGTAGTTATACTTGTTTTGAATTTGATTAACGACATTATTCTAAAAATATAATTTGATTTGTTTTTGTAACAGGAATTAAAGGATCCCAAGTTAAGAGATGACCTTGCTGCTGCGCGTGCCGTTTTGAAGAAACATAGCATGATGCTTCTCACTGCTTCCAAGGTCAGCAATTTTGATTTGAACTTTATGTCAAACTGTTTATCAATTTAAATGATTTAATGATCCAGGCTTATGTACGTCATCCTGAATTGGCTGCTGCCAAAGCGAACAGAGATTACGTCTACAAGCAAGTATGTGAAGCTGTAAATACAATCGCCGATGTGGCTCAAGGCAAAGCTCTCGGTGGTCCAAGTCAGCCTTACGATGGTCCTGGCGAATTAGCAGCTGCTTTGGACGATTTTGATGTAAACGTTTGCATTTGGGTTGTCAGTATATCAGTCATTAGAATGTAATTTGTCTGTTTAGGATCGCATCATTATGGATCCGTTGAGTTACATTGAAGTTAAGACTCGTCCTTCTCTCGAGGAGCGATTGGAAAGCATAATTAGTGGAGCAGCGTTAATGGCAGATTCGTCTTGCACTAGAGATGAACGTCGTGAACGAATTGTTGCCGAGTGCAATGCAGTTCGTCAAGCGTTACAAGATCTTTTATCGGAGTACATGGCTAATGTACGATATTTAATTCGTTGTTTTTTTGCAATTGTTTGAGAATTTATTTTTTTATTTAAGGCTGGTAGAAAAGAGCCTACTGAGTCTTTAGACAAATCTATTGAACACATGTGTCGCAAAACTCGAGATCTTAGAAGACAACTTCGAAAAGCTGTAGTAGATCATGTATCGGACTCGTTTTTAGAGACAAATGTTCCACTCTTGGTATTGATTGAAGCAGCAAAAGCTGGTAACGAGCGAGAAGTGGAAGAATATGCACAAGTTTTTACTGAACACGCAAACAAATTAGTGGAGGTAAAGTAAATATTTAAATAAGATCTCTGTACTTTTTTCTAATTAAGTATTTATTTCTCAAATTTAGGTTGCAAATTTGGCATGTTCAATGTCAAATAATGAGGATGGTGTGAAAATGGTGCGTTTTGCTGCAGCTCAAATTGAAAATCTCTGCCCACAAGTAATTAACTAGACAGATTTTATATAATTCATTTTTTTTAACAATTTTAATTTGTGTATAGGTGATCAATGCTGCTCGAATTTTAGCAGCTCGCCCGCGTTCAAAAGTGGCACAAGAAAATATGGTGGTGTTTAAGGAAGCTTGGGAAAATCAAGTACGAGTTTTAACTGAAGCTGTCGACGATATTACTACCATTGACGATTTTTTGGCTGTTTCTGGTAAGTTTGCATTTATAAGTTTGTGAGTAAATTGTTTACAATAATTTTTTTTGTAGAAAATCACATTTTAGAAGATGTGAATAAATGCGTGTTAGCTTTACAAGAGGGAGATGCAGATACGTTAGATCGTACTGCCGGTGCTATTCGTGGACGTTCTTCCAGAGTATGTAATGTTGTCATTGCTGAAATGGACAACTATGAGCCAGGCATTTACACAGAGCGCGTGTTAGAAGCTGTAGCTGTTCTTCGTGATCAAGGTGCCTGCTAAACTTAACTGTATATCTTTTGAGTCGGTTGATATAATGTATCAATTTTTGCAGTAATGCCTAATTTTGCACAACGAGTTGAAATTGCCGTTGAAGCTTTAGGCACATCACCTCAAAGAGATGTAGATGAAAATGAGTTTATTGATGCTTCGCGACTGGTCTATGACGGAGTGCGTGAAATCAGACGTGCTGTTCTTATGAATAGAGTAAGAATTACTCAATTATTTTGCTATTGCTTTTGATTGAGATTTACTATAATGATTTTTTCTCCGGCGATAATATTTTTACTTGGAAGTCATTAATATTTATAATTTACTGGTACTTAAACTGTTTTTATATCGCATGATGTGTAGACTGATGACGAGCTCGATCCAGAGGAAGTTTTATTAGATGAGCAAAATACTTATGATACCCGTAGCAAATGTAAGCTGTGTTTGTTTTGATGTGCAATTTAGTGCTCAGGGTAGAGGCTACGGTCACCAAAATTATTAACATGTTTGATAACGTCAAATTAATAGTCGTTTTATATATAAATAGTTAATTAAGCTGTTTAATTTCAAGTGCGCTATATTTAACACTTTTCAGACAGCAGAAGAATTGGATTCTGAAACAGAAATTGAATATGAAGATAACACGTACGAAACCAGGAGCAAGTGTAAGAATAATTACAGAGTTTACTTGAAGCTTTTTGCTTCACTTTCTGTTTGCTACTAATTAACATTTTCATACGCTTGCGTACATTAATATATGTTTGGAATTTGTTCTGAAATAACAACGGAAGGTTTGAGATTGAACATGATTTTTAAATATTAGTGTTGGTATTTGGTTTAACGAAATTTTTTGTCATTTATCAATGCTAACAGCGAAATCGGTGACTATAACTTTTCCCCTGGGCTACTGTTTGAAATTTTTAACATTTTATTGCATGAAAATTTACAATTAATGGTTATTTGCGTTAAATTTATTTCATTGATTAATGAATTATTTGCAGCAAGCGCCCACACTGAACATGACGAATATCCAGATATTAGCGGCATTAATAATACTAGGGTAATAAATTGGTTACTATTTCAGCTGCTGCTATTATAGTGTAAGCATTATTAAAGCTTTAAATGTTTGTAGGATGCTATGCGTTTTATGGCAAAAGAGGACAAGGAAAAAATTCTGCAACAAGTAGAAATCTTCCGATCGGAGAAATCTAAATTCGATAGAGAGGTTGCGAAGTGGGATGACACTGGAAACGATATTATTGTTTTGGCTAAACATATGTGCATGATTATGATGGAAATGACAGATTTTACGAGGTTTGATAGTAGTATTTTTATTTACTTTGTAGATTATTAATTGTTATGAACAATTCTAGAGGCCGTGGCCCTTTAAAGACCACCATGGACGTTATTAATGCTGCAAAAAAAATTTCAGAAGCTGGTACTAAGTTGGATAAATTAGCACGACAAATTGCTGATCAAGTAAATACGTTTGATATGATACCGTATAAAGAATATTTTTAGATGGTGTATTTAAAAGGTTTTGTAATAATAGAGTTATAGTTTAATTTAATTAGAAATTTAATTAGTACTTATTTTAATTTTTTTTTAAGTTTATTTAAATTTATTTTCAACTAAATTCAGTGCCCTGAATCAAGTACCAAGAAAGATTTAGTTGCTTATCTTGAACGTATTGCATTGTATTGCCATCAATTAAACATTACGAGTAAAGTTAAAGCCGAGATTCAAGTGCACAGTGGGGAATTAGTTGTTTCTGGGGTGAGTTCAATTTTTTTAACATATTTTTCTAATTGGGCCTTTGGCCTTTTTGTGTTTTCTTTTGATTTTTAGTGTCCTGAATCTAGCACCAAAAAAGATTTATTAGCTTATCTTCAACGTATAGCTCTCTATTGTCATCAGCTAAACATCACAAGCAAAGTGAAAGCGGATGTTCAAAATATCAGTGGAGAGCTGGTGGTGTCTGGGGTGACAAAAGAAATTCTTACCAATTGTTTTATTTTATTTTAGATTTATTTTATATTTGGATTGTGTGACCAGTCTTTTTATTATTATTTATTCTTTGGTTTTATTTAGGATTTTAGTATATTGAATGCGTTTATATTCAGTTTATTATTTTTTTTTTCAGTGGTTTTGTTTTGTTTTAATATTTTTGATTATTTTTTCTTTTGTTTGTAAATTTTAATATTTTAGTTTTCTAACGAGCGTTTTGTTTCTAGTTGGATAGTGCAACATCACTCATTCAGGCTGCTAAAAATTTGATGAATGCTGTTGTTTTGACAGTTAAAGCTTCTTATGTAGCATCTACCAAGGTGAGCGCAATAGAAAGCATTATTTTGTATATAATAGTAAAAATATTTTTATTTTTAGTATCCAAGGAGTGGACTTGTTAGCGTAAGTTATTTTATTCAGGCAACTAATTTGCGAATAATTTTATTTAATTGGCTATTTCGTTATTAGTCGCCAATTGTAGTATGGAAGATGAAAGCCCCTGAGAAAAAGCCATTAGTTCGTCGCGAAAAGCCCGAAGAGGTTCGGGCTAAAGTGCGTAAAGGATCGCAGAAGAAGCATATCTCAGCTATCAAGGCTCTTAGCGAATTCCAAAGTCCCGCTGAAAATGTGTGATGAACAAAGCCGGTAAATAGACACTTCGTACCTTTCCCAATTGAATCGTCCATTTTATAACAACAAACGATCTATTTGTACAATACCCTTTCTGCAATAATTTTCTTCTTTAATTTGAGGGAAAATTAGAGCTTTAAAAAATCTGAACAACAGTAAATTAAAGCTAAAGTGGTAGTTTATCAGTATTTATTGCAGACTAATTCGCAATTGTGATTCAGATTCATGGTGAAACGATTATACCTTTGGCATCAATCTTATTTGCAGCTAGGCTATATTTAAACTTTTAGTTTTGAGAGGGTAGAATCAATAAATTGTATCTATATGGCAAATATTAATTTAAATGTGAATTTTTTAAACCGCCGTTTTATATTATTATACAATATGTGTAGCGTTTTTACAATCTTATCACCACATTATGTGGTTTATTAATATGTTTTAAATAATTATATTATACAAATAACATGCATCTGAATCATTGCAAGCCTCTGAATGTGATTTACAAAACGTTTTTTTAATTAACGTTCTCGATGTTTAAGTTTATTAGATTTTTAGTGCACTAGTTGCGACATTTTCGATAATTTATACGGATAATTTTCCGAGTGAAGTTTTTATAACGCTGTATTTTTATATTTCAGTCTGAAAAGCGTTGATTACTTGTTAATTTATATGGATCAAACGAGTGTACTCATTCGTTGACTCATAGAACTTCTTCCACAATATTTCATTTTTAACGTTTACATTTTAGTAAGTTTTACATTTATAAATTTTGTGATATACAGGTGTCTTGTAATCGATTGATCTAAAAAAATATATATATCTAGCTAATATAAATTTAGCATTTTATTAAGTGTTCGTAAACTTCGTGTGTTATCAGTCATAATAAAAAAAGTCGTGTATACAAGACAAATATTTTTTCCTGTTCTTTATTTCCATTAATACGACGAGTTATCAATAACAAAAAAAAATTATAAACTTCCTGCATTTCAGCATTTGAAATAAAAATGAATTAATCGCTGACCAGTCTCAAATTTATCATAACTTAAAGTTAATCCGATTTATCAGGTTTTTCATTTTTTGTTTTGTCCTTTTGTTTGGGTTGCTGAGCTAACGTCCCAACCGCGCTTCTAATAGCTTCACTTTGAGGATCCACTCCTGGAAGATTTTCTAATACACTTTGCAAAAATGCTGGGTCATTCATAACTTCAGAATAATCATCGCTTTCAGCCTGTAAATCGGTAAACAGAATTTTTAAATTTCAAGTTTTGTTATGTAATAATCCGAACGTACTCTCTTAGAACTTTCACCATCGTCAGTCTCCATTGGAACTGGTGCAGATTTAGCTTCCTTTTCTTCAGCTTCTAAATCGGGGCGGAATTAATCAAATGATATCAAAAAAGAATGAACAAAAATCGATCGAATTTACGAGTTTGTTGAAGCGACATTTTCATAGCATAAGCGATTTGTTCATCTTCAGTCATTGCTGCAAAATCCGGAATTTCAGAAAGCACTGGCTGTACATCCTCGCCGAGTGACATAGCTAGGGCTTTTTCTAAGAGTTTTTCCTCACTAGATCCTATTACTCGAGAAAATAAATCAATTAACTTGAATAAAATGATGACAATATTGAATACCATCTTCTGAGACGGCGGCTATCGGAACAGTTACTCCCGCTTCAGCCGCTGACTGTGCAGATGCTCTGCGTGCTTCCTCTTCTTGACGCTGGCGTTGTTCTTCCATTGAAACACGCAATGCCTTAATAGAAAATAATAGTTAACACGGAATCTTCAAATCTCGTTAACCGCTCAAGTTACCAAAGCAAGTTCCGGGTCCTCATTAGGATCAACGCCAAATTCAAAACCAGCGGCACTCCCAAGACCGATCGCACCAGTGCCATCTTCTCCTTGAATAATTGGCGAAGTAAGCAAAGCCTCGGATAAATGAGGACCGGGCGGTACAGTCACTAGATGAGAACTATTTTCAATACTATAATGAAAAAAGGTTTCATTATGTGTTAATCTAAATTTGCGTTTCTTTCAAATACCCAGTTCCCTCTTTGCCGTTTATGGAACTCACGAATGTCGTCAACACATCCGAGTTCAAGTTCTACATAAAGAACGATAAAGAATTTTAATTTGCATTAATTAATAAAAACATCATCGCAATAATACTAACATCTTCTCCAAAGTTAATAATGTCAACATTGACCTTTTCTTTTTTCAAGCGCTTGCCCAATTTAACCAACTAAAATGAGGGTTTGTTTTAGTTATTACCAAACAAATAATTCTTTTTATTTCACACTTACTTCCTTCTCATCCAATTGCACTGGACTTCCTACAAAAACGACGATTCTCATTTTATGATTTTTTCCTTGACGGTGTTTCAAAGCCAACTATAACAAAAAGAACTTAGTATCCTACATAGAATAGAACAACAGTTGCTTTAGTTTTACGTGAGCTATGCGAATAGCACTAGAAAAATTGATCAAGCCTTTCGGTTGCACTTGATGCAATTTGGATAGAATTCGTCCAACATCAGAAGTAAGAGTTACAAGAACTTCAGTGTTAGCAAGCGTCAAGAGCCCAACGTTATTTTCGGGATTTGAGCGAGTTTTCGAATGGCAAATGAGGTTAACAGCATCTTGTTGAGCCTGAAGTCGGGTTGGAATATAATCCCCGTTTCTCATATACTCGCTGTTATCCACACTAAAATACACAACAATTTATATGGAATTATAAGCTTCGAGTAATTTAATTTATATTTTTTTCGTCAAAAAATAAATACAGTATTGGGAAATTTCGTTTCACCCATTATTTGCAAGTCATCTCAACGAGCATTATTGCGAATTATCATTGAAATCTTATTTAGATAATATTAAGAAGTATATTATTATTACTTACCACACCATTGTGCTTTCGAGAACCATTTTTGTGAGTAAATTTGATAATTTCTTTGTAAATCACCAGAACCGAATAATTAAATTGATGCAAAGTGTTTGAGATCAATAAACATCTATTGCCACAGAATAAAACCCGCTTTTCACTTCGCCGCTGTGCTCTGTGTTCTACGGTGGCCCAAATTGCTCAACAAAACAAGTTTTTAGAAAAAAGTTTTTTGCCGGAGCCATTTGAGCCACTATACTCTTGCGAATGACGCAATTGTTCTTCGCATGGATTTTTTTCTAGAATTTTCATTGCATTGCATCAGACACGTGGTTAGCGAAGGAAGGGATTGAGCAAGGTCTTTTCATCTCGTGGTTTTCTAATTTTTGGTATTAATTTTGGTCACCATCATCTCAAAAATGTTTACTTTACGAAAAATTGCCGCTGTTCGATTACCTCCAGCCACAAATGTTGCCAAAGAATTAAGTTTAAATAGAGGATATCAAAGTTTATCTACAAAGGTACTTCATCTTTTTTTTTCTTCATAATTGTTTAAGGGTGTAATGCTTGCTACAGTAGGCTTAATTTCATCACCATCTCTATTATTAATAGATCAATTTTTATTTAATATTATTTTGAATAGTTAAGGTAATTTTGCTGTACTTGTTAATTTTTCACAATTAAGAATGCGCGGCGTCGCCGGCGTAAACGAGGCTTAATTTTGCAAATTCGCATAATTTTTAAATTATGACGGTATATCACAGAAATATTAATGTTATTATGCTTGATTAATAAGGGCCTTTTAAAATAATAATTTTTAAAGATAAGTTTTTTTCGATTTAGAATGGACAAATCGCAGCATCGCAAACACAGCGTGATGTACAGAAGCGGCACAAGTAATCTTTCTGCTTTACCGGTTTATTATTTTTATTTTCAGTATTAAAATTACGTTGTTTTTAATATTTTAGGTCTGATACGGTTAAAGGTCAGGTGATCGGAATTGATCTCGGTACTACAAATTCCTGCGTAGCAATAATGGAAGGTAAAACCCCAAAAGTAATAGAAAACAGCGAAGGTGCCCGAACTACGCCATCGGTTGTGGCGTTCACTGCAGATGGAGAACGATTGGTCGGAATGGCAGCTAAACGCCAAGCTGTAACTAATGCGGCCAACACATTTTCAGCAACTAAACGTCTGATAGGAAGAAGATTCGATGATGCCGAAATTAAAAAAGACGCGTAAGTTATTCTAAGTTTGCGTAATTTTGTTATGTTGAATTAATTTTCGAATTTTAGAAAGAACTTATCCTTTAAACTGGTTCGAGCTTCCAATGGTGATGCTTGGGTAGAATCGCATGGAAAACTTTATTCTCCGAGTCAAATAGGTGCTTTTGTTTTAATGAAAATGAAAGAAACCGCAGGTGAATTCTAAATATATTAATAAGCGTATAATTGTGCAGTTTTAAAATGTGAAAATTTGCTTTTAGATAGTTATTTAGGGCATCCAGTTAAAAACGCGGTGGTGACAGTTCCAGCCTACTTTAACGATTCTCAAAGACAGGTACTTTAATGGAATATGTCTTAAGTTAAATTGTAGTTTTAATATATAAATGATGCTTACATTTTTCGTCAACTAAATGAACTATGTAACTTGTTCATAATGCAGAATCTTTTTACTGATTTATTCTTAATTGTTTTTAAAAATTCCGGTTGTTGTTATCTTTTTTACTTACTATGTGTGATATTTTATTTCAGGCAACTAAAGATGCCGGTCAGATTTCGGGTTTAAATGTTTTACGAGTAATAAACGAACCTACCGCCGCAGCATTGGCTTACGGAATGGATCGCAGCGATGATAAAATGTATTAAAAAAAATTTTAAATAGGTTTTTAAACTTAAAATAATTTTTTGTTTAGCGTCGCTGTGTACGATCTTGGAGGAGGAACTTTTGATATTTCCATATTGGAAATTCAAAAAGGGGTGTTTGAAGTCAAATCTACTAACGGCGATACCCTTTTAGGTGGTGAAGATTTCGATAACCATTTAGTGAATTACCTAGTTGCCGAATTTAAACGCGATGTATGAAAGAATGCCAATGAAATGTTGTTCTGATTGGTTAAGTAATTATAATATACGTTTGCAGCAAGGAGTTGATCTAACAAAAGACGTAATGGCTTTGCAAAGAGTGAAAGAAGCGGCTGAGAAAGCTAAATGCGAGTTGTCTTCGGCACAGCAGGTACGACATCGTTTTTCCTTTGTGGTTTTCAAAAGTGGATTTTTTTAAATTAAATTGTTTTGTTTTTATAGACCGATATTAATTTACCTTATTTAACGATGGATGCCAGCGGACCCAAACATTTAAATGTAAAACTATCGAGATCTAAATTTGAAAGTTTAGTGCAAGATTTAATTAAAAGAACGGTCGGCCCATGCCAAAAAGCTTTGCAAGATGCCGAAGTTAACAAGGGAGATATTGGTGAAGTTATCTTAGTAGGAGGAATGACGAGAATGCCAAAAGTACAACAAACTGTGCAAGACATTTTTGGAAAGGCTCCTAGTAAAGCTGTTAATCCAGATGAAGCCGTAGCAATTGGAGCTGCTATTCAGGTATATATTAAAGGTTATAATGCTTACCCATTTAAAAAATTTTAAAACTTTTCTCCCTCTCTCTAAAATTAGGGTGGCGTTTTAGCCGGTGATGTAACAGATGTTTTGCTGCTGGACGTGACTCCTCTTTCATTAGGTATCGAAACTCTAGGTGGTGTTTTCACGAAATTAATTAACCGCAACACAACCATTCCAACAAAAAAGAGCCAAGTAATTCTTGTTATAAATTTGTATTACAAACATTATTTTAAATTTTAATCGTTAGGTGTTCTCAACCGCCGCTGATGGCCAAACTCAAGTTGAAATCAAAGTTCATCAAGGAGAAAGAGAAATGGCAGCAAATAACAAACTTTTAGGACAATTTCAATTGGTAAGTAAAATGATGTGGATTGATTAATTCGTATGTACGGTTTTTGATAAGTTAAATTATAGATCGGTATTCCACCTGCTCCTCGTGGAGTTCCTCAAATTGAAGTTACTTTTGATATTGATGCCAACGGTATCGTTCACGTGTCCGCTAGGGATAAAGGAACAGGAAGAGAACAACAAAGTATGAATTTAGCCGAGTAAATTTTAAAATTCTGATTAAACATTTAAATTATTTTAGTTGTTATTCAATCATCCGGTGGCTTGAGCAAGGATGAAATTGAAAACATGGTGAGAAACGCCGAACAGCACGCTGAAGAGGACAAGAGAAAGAAGGTAAGAATAATAATATTGCTCTTTGCTTTAACCTGGGGAGACATTTGTGTACTTCTGCTGCATAATGGCGAAGTACAAGAAAAAGCCAGGAAGAGTAAATCTAGATTAAAGTAACTTTTAGTTTCAGTAACTAAAAGATTAAACGTCTAGTACACTTGATTTCCGTTTGTAATTTGTACTGTATTTTTTTAACGTTTTTTTTTCTTTTTTGATCAGGAATCTGTTGAAGCTGTTAATCAAGCTGAAGGAATTATTCACGACACAGAAACGAAAATGGAGGAATTTAAAGATCAATTGCCTGCTGATGAGGTAAGTTTTCGCTAAATGTTTGTCAGAATTTGTATTAATCAAACGTCTTTGCAGTGCACAAAATTACGTGAACACATTACCACGGTTAAAGATATATTGAGCAGAAAGGACACAGAAACTCCTGAAAATATTAAAAAAGCCACAAACGATTTGCAGCAAGCTTCATTAAAACTTTTTGAGATGGCATATAAAAAAGTAAAAATAATAAAAACAAATTATTTTTATTAAGATTTAATAAAATGTTTTTAAAATAGATGGCGGCCGACCGCGATAACAGCAGTGGCGGTGGAAATCAACAAGGATCTTCCGATAGCTCTACTTCTGACGAATCTAAAAAAGAAGAGAAAAATTAGTATATTCTAACATCAATAACCACATTTAATAGGTTCTTTCAGTATTTGATTTTTCTTATAACATTCATGTAATGCCTATGAAACCTTAAAACTGTTTGAAAAAAAAATGCAAAATACCGGTATACAGTAGTGAAGATCGTGTGTTTTATGAAACTTGTCACGACTTTAAATTACAGCCCAGGGTGGTTAAAATTATAATTTGCCTTGTTTTTAAGATTTTATTTAGACTGGCAAACGAATTTTAACAATGAATGTGACTTACTAGTTGACATTGATTTCTTGGGTTATTTACATGTGTTTAGTAGGCCATTAATTATTTGTCTTGTAACATTGTTTCAAACGTAATAAATTTTCCAAATAATGTATTATTGAAACATATTTTTTTATACAGTATGAAGTAAAGTAGCCATAGAGAAATTATGCAAGATGTTAATCGCAATATAAATTATTGTGGACTATCGGTTAAGTAACGTTGAAACACTATAAGTATCAGTTCATTTTTGTATTGAGCAACAAATGAAAACGTATTTATTCATCTTAATCTTCAGTACTGTAAAACAGTTTTTTTAAAAAACAGTTTTTAATTTTTTGACTGGAACTATCAGTGAAGTTCACGAATTTTTTTGAATTACTGTATTACAAATTAACACATACTACGCAAATTTTTAATTCTTACTTTGTTTTTATCGATTATTGCGAGACCTCGTATTGATTAAAAATAGAACGTGCTACTGTAACGTAGAATGCAGATGCCCCTCGTCACCAACATTTCTCCCCCTAACTTGAAATTCTACCTGAATAATATGCAAGTACAGATAATGCGTTTGGCAATGGGCCAAATGATTGGGCGTGGGATTTCATCAAATGGTTCTAATGGTCAGAAGTGACGAAACGTATTCGCTTTTTGTTTGTCAATCAAGCACTTTTTTCTTTGGCATTTAGTAAAACACGATTGTTTATTTCGGAAAAAGAAAATGCCGAAATACATATTTTATTTTGGGGGCTTAGTCTGATGATGTCATTATTCAATTTTAATTGCTGAATTTATTATGCAGAGTATGTCAGACTCTGATGATGAACTTTCCTTAAAACCAATAAAACTGATTGTAATTGGCGATGGAACTTGTGGAAAGGTAACATAAATTTAATTTTATATATCCGGTGCATTAAATACTGTACGCCAAAAAATTTTAATTTTGTATTTGTGTTGTATTTTTTTAAAATTTAAATAATTTAAAATAATACCGGTGCTTCAAATGTGTTGTATTACCGTATATTTATATTAAAAAGTGTTAATTTTTTTTAATTTATAAAAAATTTATATATTAATTATAGACATCTTTGATCAACCAGTTTGTGCACCGCAATTGTTCCAATGAATATGAACAAACTCTGGGTGTTGATTTTTATTTGAAGCACGTTTATTTTGAAGGTATGACATTTTATTTATAGCATAATTATGAATTAATAATAATAAATAATATTTATAAAATTTAAAGTTAATAAAAAAAGCATTAAAGTTCAAGTTTGGGATGTTGGTGGACAAAATTTAGGAGGATCGATGATGGGAAAATACTTATGCGGATCACACGTAAATAATATTCAATGCTCTAAAAACACTTGAATATAAAACTAAATTTATTTTTGTATGCTAGGGAATACTTTTAGTTTACGATATAATGAATTTAAAAAGTTTTGAAAATTTAGAAGATTGGATGGATGTAACCAGAAAACTTCAACTTAATAATATCAATTCAAAAATTCCCCATTTGGCATTAATAGCAAATAAATGTAAAAATTAAATTTTGTAAGCTTATTTTTTTAAAAGAAAGTTGTAGCGATTAATTATATTATATATACTGTATTTTTTTTTTCTATTAAACAAGGCGATATGGAGCATATGCGAGCTGTGAAAGCTGAAACTCATCAGCGATACGCTCAGGCCAATGATCTATCTTCTCACTTCGTATCTGCTAAAACTGGAGAATCAGTACTCATTTATTTTAATCAATTTTATATAAAAGTTGACTCTCTAAACATTTTTAGGTAATATTATGTTTCCATAAAATAATTGCTGCAATATTAGACATTAATTTAGGCAAAGTCGACTATGAAGAGCCAACAGTCGTTAACGCCGAAATTGTGCAGCAAAAAACAGAAACTTCATTTTCAAGTCCAAATGATAAAACTACAATTTGTGTTCTTCAGTAATAAATGCTTATTTAAAATTACAGTATTTAATTAATAAAAAATGTTTAGTCATTTAAAAAAAATTCTTTTTTTTTTTGTCCTTGGCATAATTTAAAATAGTTTGTAATAACAAAAATAAGTTTTTTTTTCAATGACTTTTGAAGTCTATTTTCCTTAAATTTTATTTTTTTCTGTTTGAACATGCTGTAGACTTCTATAGTATTCGTCAAGAATAATAATGTTCCTGGACAGTTTAGAGATTCAGGAACTTCTGGGGCCTCATATAACAATTGCGCTTAGGGCCTCACAAGTTATAGGCTAAATACGGTCCTAGGAACAGCTAGGTACAATCAGAATAGAGGGGGCAAAAGCTGCAGTTGCTATGAACTCGCAACTTTATTGGACTTCATTATTCACATCTGAGTATTAAAAACGGGGCTAAATTTATTAAATTGCTAACATAATTGGCTCTTCACATTTCCCCTTTTCAATAAAATATTGGGATAGAATGTAAATAAAAGAAAAAATTAAGCCTTAATATTTTATCCAAAGAAACATTAGGCTACAAATGTGAGGAGGGGACTCCATTGGTTTTTCAGAACCCGTTGATTAAAAAAGGTCAATTGCTTACGGTAGAAACAATTACATGTATTATTGTCTAACTTGCAATAGCCCCATAGTCCCAGCCAAAAAACCCCATTTTTATTTTGAGAAATATTAATTAAAAAAATTTAACGATTACTCCGTATAATATTTGATTGGCGAACATTAAATGATATCGTGCAAAATTACGCAGTTCAACATTGATATCCGGAATAATTATATTTATATAAAACGCAATTAATTATTATTTCGAATACTACGAAGCAGGCTACATTTGGGTTTTTACAAGGTGCGCATCTGTTCAGGCAATTTGATTAATCAGATACTGTTAACACTTAACTAGGTATTTATTATAATGCCGATTATAATCAAATTGTCGAGAACACATTGATCACGTGGTAAAAATATTCAATGACGCTCTCTTCACCTCCAATGCTATTAGAGAGGTTGTTAAAAAAGAACGACGATAACGAAAACGATAACGAAAACGCTAAATGATGACGTTATCGTTATCGTACACCGAGAGCTTGCTAAAAAAATTTTAATGTAAGACGTTAAATGCCGCAACACCAGCGCCCCCTATAATATAATATTGGCGCCATCTAGTGGCAATTTACAAAAATTGACTTAAAAAACACAAAATAAAAGAAAATAACACATTTTACAGGTAAATAATGTAGACTTTTCTTTAAAAAT